>JAMKCH010012588.1:0-26976 GCA_023653785.1 Ophioderma brevispina
ACTCTAATGTACATAAATGTTAGGAATCTGCTAGACATTTGAAAACGTCATTTCCCAATGGTCGAATCCCGATTCCAATTTAAGCCTACCAGGAGTTCGCCATAAACGCTCTGTTGGCATTAAGTAGCATGTTTAGGCCAAAGCCCTATCATTTTGTCAAAAACACTTATCGCTTTTGTATAAGATTTTGGACATCCGTTTTCATTTTTAAATATACAAACTACATTTACCATGTTTACCCTGTTTCCTGAACTTTATACAGTAGAATAATTGCACAGATATCCAAATTATGTGCTTTGTGGTAATAATAAAAATAATTGAATATGGATTATATGTTTTTGCCCCTCCCCACCCCCATACCACCATGGGCACTTTAATTTACTTATATAGTAGCATATTTATTCTATGGTATCAATTTATTCTATTGCACTAAGCTCGTGGATCCTTGCGCGCTCCTGCCTCGCTCCTACCTCGCTACTGAAGCGTGACTGGGGCGTGATTTTCCGACATATACCGCTATAGTGCGGGCACGTGTGTGTGTGTGTGTGGGGGGGGGGGAGTGTTTGTAGGTGTGCCACGGTGTGTGTGTGGGGGTGCGTTTGATGATGGGTGCGTGTGTGTTTCTTGTTTTGTGTAGTTTCGTATCAATATTCCACGTTAACATGGTTAAAAACAGACAAGACCTGTGAATACGATTATTACTAGACATAGTTGTATAAAAATATTTGTGTGCATTTATTGAATTAAAATAACTTTTTTTCTGAGTCGTTGATGTGTCACACATAATAAAATAAGGTGTTTTGTACGATAACAATTCCACATTTTACACGACATATGCTATTTTTTCTAGTCAATTTAGCATGCCGACGTTAATAGCCTTGCAGAACACACAAGGCTATATATGTCGAAAGATGTAATCTGTTTTTAAAGGCTCGGATTGTGCTACATATACTGTCAGCATGCGATAGTGTAATAGCCGCACTGCCACTTAAACTTAGGATGCTCCCAGAACATACAGAAATGCTGGACACAAGAAACTTTACATCAGGTATAGAGCTGAATCTCCGCCAGTGATGTTTATCTGAATGTATGTCTGGTGTTTGTGCATGTGTATTTTTTGTTTGTCCGTCTGTTTTCATAGTTATGGGAATGCGTGCGCTGTAGTTTCCTATTGGATAGAGTGAAGTGCGTACGATTTGCCAAGGACCTAACTACACAGTGGTCAAACATGTTAAACGTTTCATGCCCATTAAATATATATCAGTATTTTTTAATTTACAAGGAAAAGAAAAAAAAAACCTTTTCATTGTTGCAAATACAATGTTGTTTTCATAACCAATACATCATAATGCCACTATCAGTGATATTCTTCAAAATTTAAAGAAACTACGCCTCCAATTTGCTCGAAGATGATTTTTTTCAACTCTTGAGTTCGAAATTGTTGTAGTTGTCAGTAGAAAGCACTTACAAGTAGGGTCCTTTCACGGAAGTAAATATGTTGAATGGACTTTTGTTTGCCCTCGGCCTCCAGATCATCCAAGCATGTGGAAAATACAATACATACACCTGGTTCATCTGAACGTGTCAGCTATTTCTGCAGGTGATTCTTTTGTATTCTATGCACGCTTGGATTGTTCTGGAGGATAGGTCTGGCCAAGTTCGTGTAAATGATTAATAATCCCTCAGCTTTAAAATATTTTTTTGACATACTAAGTATAGATGAGGTGACATCAATGTTTACAAACACAAGTTAGCACCCGGTCTACTGACATGTTGGAGGTGCGAAGAATATGCCCATACAGTTACAGCATTCAATAGCCTTATCACGCCTGATTGAGCGCGAATTTTAAAAGCACAAGCCCTGCAGATGCCCATGCATACTGCCGGGCAGTGCTTTGTTCGTTGCCGGGCGTTGACGTCACATGTCAACTCATCTATACGTTTTCACTTTTAAATATACAAACTACGTGTACCATGTTTACCCTGTTTCCTGGATTATAGAATTTGTTGCACAGATATATAAATTATGTGCTTTGTGGTAATAATAAATCTGAATGAATATGGATTACATGTTTTGCCCCTCCCCAACCCCCATACCACCATGGGCACTTTAATTTACTTATAAAGTAGCATATTTATTCTATGGTATCAATTTATTTTATTGCACTAAACTCGCTACCTCGCTCCTTGCGCGCTCCTGCCTCGCTCCTACCTCGCTACTGAAGCGTGACGGGGGCGTGATTTTCCGACATATACCGCTATAGTGCGGGCACGTGTGTGTGTGTGTGGGGGTGTGTTTGTAGGTGTGCCGCGGTGTGTGTGTGTGGGGGGGGGGTGCGTTTTGATGATGGGTGCGTGTGTTTTTTGTTTTGTGTAGAGTTCCGTATCAATATTCCGCGTTAACATGGTTAAAAACAGACAAGACCTATGAATACGATTATTACGTAGTTGTATAAAAAAATATTTGTGTGCATTTATTGAATTAAAATGACTTTTTTTCTGAGTCGTTGATGTGTCACACACAATAAAATAAGGTGTTTTGTACGATAACAATTTACACATTTTACACCGACATATGCTATATTTCATAGTAATTTAGCATGCCGACTTTAATATCCTTGCATGAAAACAAAAGGCTATATATGTCCAAAGATGTAATCTGTTTTTAAAGGCTCGGATTGTGCTACATATACTTTAGCATACGATAGTGTATAGCACATATTGCCACTTAAATTAGGATATGCTCCCAGAACATACAGAAATGCTGTGCATATCATGGAAGCAGTTTTAATCAACATCGACAATTTACCATTCTGTAAAACCACTGTCAATTTAAAAAAAAGTACACCTCCAATTTGCCCGAAGATGATTTTTTTCAACTCTTGCGTTGGAAATTGTTGTACCTATCAGTGACTAAGCTGGAAACAAGCTACAAAAATACAGAGATGAATTATGTAGAAATGCCTTTTTACAACAATTGCAAATAAAGTCATAGCCTTGCCTATAGTAGATTTCCAAATGAGTGAGACCTTATTAATTAAAGGTTTTAGGTTTGCATGTCCATTCAACGTGAGAGGTAAGCGGATTTATTTTAATGGCCATAGATAAAAACTTTATGGTACTCATATCAATGTACAGTAATATAATAGCTATGCCTCTGAAGATTGTATCATTGTATGAAGACCCTAATATCAAAGATTCCGCCCGGTGTTTCAATTGAAGTATCAGGATGAAAACATCAGCAAATATTTAAAATTGTTATTGTTGTTGTTGTTATTTAAACACAATTTACCCTTGACACTGCAAAACATTCTTCCTTTTCACAGTATAAAAATAATGATAAAATTCATTCTTTTATCAATACACAAATACGCAATTAAGTTTTTATTTGGCCATCCAAACTTGTAAGAGTTTAGCACTAAGCGGATTATGAATTCCTTGACATCCTGGCCAACCATGGCATTAGTCTTTATCATTAATAGACCATTATATGAGAACTTGCATTCATCAGTTTTCCAGTAAGCCGGTTCTTAGCAGTAATTTTGCACCATCCATGGCCACAATATGTTTTGTGATGGCGACAAAGGCATATTCTCTACATGGCCAAGGATTGAACCCTCACATCAATATCCACCCTCATGGAAATATGCAAGAACTCTCACTTAATTGAAATCAACTATGTGCACTGACCCACGAGCGGAGTTTAGAAGCCATGCGGTATGCGTGTAGGTGTACGCGAGAGCTGGAATTCCATGAACAAAGGAATTCTACATTCCATTTTTCGGTCTGGCCTGTGTTGCACCTGTGTGTCACAATAATACTCTACGAATCGCTGGACAATTACAGTGTAGGGCTACACTGATAGTGTGAATTGTGTACAGAAGGAAATTCTAGAAAAAGGAACACAATGCTGAAATTTGAAGTGCATGTTGATGAAAGGTATAGACCAGTTAACATCAATGTTTGTAAACATGTTAGGGCCTGGTATCTTGAAATAGGTCGGGCTGACTGTTACACACTCGTCAATTGTATCTGTTAGAGTTTTAATACTATGGCCATAACGATTCGCAGGAATGGATTCGCAGGCAACAAAAGATAGGATATAGGATGGTAACTGGTCTATAGAGCACTTGCACTGGTGCTGTATAGGGCCTTTTCACGGAAGGTTAATTAGTGAATGGACTTTTGTTTGCCCTCCAGATCATCCAAGCATGTGGAAAATACAATAGATACACCTGGTTCACGTGAACGTTTCGCGTTTCAGATATTCCTGCTGGCGATTCTTTTGTATTCTCTGCACACTTGAATTGTTCTGAAGGATAGGTCTGGCCAAGTTAACCTATTGACCTCCCGTGCAAGCGCACGTATAATGTAGATTTTGCTTATAATCGGTTTTACAAATTAATATTTTCAGTTCACATATAATATTTTGCTGCAATGCTATCAATTAATGGCAAAATTGGACAGAAAATAAGTGACTGATTGTGGCTATAACTCAAAATACCAAATGCTGACATTTTCTTTACCAACAGCGAAAGGGTGGGCGACGGCAAAAGGATTCACACCCAGGCGTTTCCCGAGTACAAAATGGCACGGGACTGGCACACCATGGCCTTCAGTGTGAGAAGATCCACAGTTTCTCTTCATGTCGACTGTTCGACAGTGATCAAACATGAATTAGTTGCGCCAGTTATAATTGACTCCAGAGGTATAACTTCAATTGGATCACCTACTCCAAAACCAAGAGAAATTTATTTTGAAGTAAGTCAATTAGTATAACTCAATTTTAAGTGTGTAAAATACATCATGGATCATTACTTGTAGTAAAATATTGTTTTAGGACCACAAAAGAACGCAATACCTTACTTTGAAATAGTTATATTTTAACACTGGGGCCTATACCCTAGATTCAACTTCTAGTGAGATAAAGTTATACGTCTAACTGTTATTATTGGCTTGAAGTTGGTTCTTCAGTTTTATCTATAAGAAAACAAGAAATATTAATCTTGAAGAATGTTTTACATGTTTTGCTGTTGTTGATTTTTTTTTAATTTCTTTTTGTTTAAATTTTTGCTTTAATAGTCAAAGAAAATGCTTAAAATACCAAAAGAAGTGTTACCGAGTTATAAATTATATACTACTTAAAAAGTTTCGGATTTTACGACCATGACCGTGATATGGTTCAAAACGTTTCGAACTTTACAACCATGACCGTGTTGAGGTTGATTTCACACCAGCCAAAGTCTATTCCATACGCTAATTAGTAAGGTGATTTATTACTGTATAATCTTAAAATGGTTTTAACTATTTGCACGTGCCACATACCATCAATATATTTAGAGATATGACGGGGACTGATTAACACAGAAATATAACACTGAAATTCCGAAAGCGTTCTACTAATAAAGTAGAATAATTTTGTGTGGAAAATATCTTCAATATTCCAATTAACATTCATGAGATATAATTTGAAAACTATTGGCGCTAAGTATTTGTAAACAACATTCGTAGTTAACTAGGAAGACAGTCTAATCTTACAAGAATACATATGCCCCTATACCAATTGAGTTGGAAAAGTCAAGGGGTGTGGAATAGAAACGCAGTTCAAAACCAGTCTTCGTGCGGGCCGCGCACATTTTGCATATTGCACGGAATAATTATCAGTTTGGTGTTGTATACACACATAATGTCAATTCGCATACAAACATCCGACAAAAATATCAGTTGTTGGATGTTGGGTGCTTTGGGTGGTTAAATTTTGTCATACCCTGGCCAAACAACCATGAAATGACCACATCAGTCGTATTGATTTAAAATAAACTATGCCTCAAAGAATACATCATTTTCACCAAGCGCGCCATTGGCATTATGCGAAAAAAGAGTGTAGCTGAGCACAAGATTCGGGACACTATTATTTACACCTGGCCACCTCTAACACACATAATTTGTATCACTACGATTAGTGTATATGCAAAGCGGGCACCACCAGTATGTGGGATGGAGAATCGGAGGCAGCCATGCTTTATTGTTGGTAATATAGGTTTTTCCCCCTGTGGGTCGGCAAAACATGCGGGGTGAATTTCTAAAGATACGTAACGTTTGGCTCTCTATCTATATTTGATGATACTCTTTGGTATAAAAGGTCATGAATTTTCTTTAAATATCCCTTTAATCGGGTGAAATGTCATTTTCAGTATAGGTCTTTTCTGACATTCGGGATTCGATCTCGAATGCAAGCACAGTAAGGCAGCTTGCATAACCTTTGAAGTATACACCTTTTTGAAGTATTCACAAATCTGCTCCAAAGGTATGCAAATGGTATTACAAATCATGGGCATAAAATGAGAGCAAAGATACATGTGACAGAAAGTGACAGAGGAAAAGGAGGAAACAGACATGAAAACGAAATATTGAACTGTTGAACTAAAACGCCCTCATAATTTCAGATCCTGAGACCTGTCGAAATAAAACAAATCACTTTACGTTTTAATGTTGCTGACAACTGATAACGTCATCATTTTTTTTATATCTTTCACATAAAATAAATTATACTTCTCCAAGTCCACATATTGTAATGTATACGATTCGAAAGGTAACAAAACAAAAATCATATCAGTCGTACTTTCAGTATTACAAAGGTTAGATCTACCTTTAACAAATGACGGAGAACACAAATCAAGAATGAACTAAATGCCAAGATTTGCTCTAGTGTGAAGGGGTGACAAGTTTGAAATGTTTCTGTGATATTGTTTATAGGGAGACGTCGAGCAGCTGGTCCTGATCGGGAATCCGGACGCGGCTGAGTTGCAGTGCGTTGAACTCAGCAACCTGGTGAGTGAGTAGTACTAGATTTAGGTCCTCTGATCTAGGTCTTTCTTATCGAGGTGTTTGGCTGTGAATGACCTAAAGAAGAGTTTCTTTTGTAGAATTATGTCAACTGTTTAAGGTACTTTAAAACGTTTTCTTTTATACAAAGTTTAGTTTGTATTTACAAAGTAAACTAATTCACTGTCTATTGCAATAAAATTGATACGAAATAGTGAGTAGATATCCAAACTTCAATCAGGGTTCACAGTTAGAATTGGCGTTGGTGTCTAAGCCTATTGATTGGTTACACAGAGGTGTATATAATATTATATCAATAATATGATATAAAAAAAATGACAGATGTTGTAAAAAATGGGGTCTTTGGGTGAAATTTTTGCAAAATTTTCTAAAAAATAGAGGTCTTTAGGTGAAAAATTTCAAAATCCCCCCTCCAAAAATAGGGGACGGGTGACAGTGGTGAAATTTTCCAAAAATATGGGGTCTTTGGGTGATATTTAAAAAATATGGGGTCAAAAATACGAGGTCTTTGGGTGACAAATATGCTGAAAATGGGGGAGGGGGAGAGGGTCGTAACAGCTAGCCTTACATATGCGTCACCTCCAAAATGGGAGTGCCCCCCGGGCCCCGGCTTGAGCAAGTCCTGCAAGTCAAAGTTTACAGAAAATTGACGAAAGCTTGCCACCGTTGTCCTTGTCATGGCGAATTGGAATAAGCAAAACGTAGACAGCTGTTAACATCGAGATAGATTCCCACCATAACTCTCACAAGCCCAAGATGAGCTTGGCCCTATGTTCCCACACCTCTTGTTATACAATCTATCCATATGTACCTCAAATAGGCTAAACAGATAAAGATAAATTTCGACGGTCGAGAATCTAAAGCGACCTGGAAAAATATATGATTCAATCAAATGGATCTGTCACCAGTCATCAAATTATTTTCTTTCCGCCGCAAAATGGAAACGTTGTTTGGTCTTTAACCATGCTAACGGAGTTCTACACGAATCCACTTTTGCGACTTTGCATTTCCAAAGTGCAATGACATTGTTCTTTGATCGACTATTCATACCCCGACCTGAATTTATCGAGGGCAAGTCCTAGTTTTAAAGCCATCACTACGTCGTGTATGTTCCAGGTGTTAAAATTGTAATTTATATGAAGCATAAAATGTGTTAAACGCATCTGATGAGAAAAATGCCATTTGAAATAGTTCAACGGAAACTGAATACGACCTAACACGACAGGGTCAAGTTCAAATATGGAAGTATTTTTCTCTGCGTTCAATTTTATGAGTGATGATAGTTAAAGATGTTCTTCCCACTGAGACATTAGGCCTTAATCTTTGTTTTAGTGTTGTATTATATTACCGAGTGACAAATGTGCAGCTGTCACAAGGCCTACTATTACAATTACACCAACTGCACCAAAACGAGCTAAAACGGAATTGAGCCTACACGTAGTTGAATGTGTTTTATTTCCCACGCTTGTTATAAATGTAACTGCTAATTGAAATGTACATAGCTTTATTGTTCGAAAGGAAGGCAAAATCCTGCAACGGTTTCAGGGAATAGGTTCGCTGCAAAAAGGACAAAGGCAATATTCATTTGTATATTTTCTTTACTTTTATAGCCGAAAGAGTCAAAATATTTGAAATTGGCAAGAGTAGCTTAAAAGTGAAGGACAGTCGATTTCCTGATTTAGTAAAGCAAGGATTGTGCCTTTAAACGGTATTTTGGTATTTTTTAAATAACATTCATGAATAGTTCGTTAGTACGAGGTCAAATTTTGATTTTTTTTTCAGTTTCACGAGGCGAAGCCCAGTGAAATGGAATAGTAAAAATTTGACTGAATGATATATTTTTACTATTGCACGAATATATGCAGTCAATATTTGTTTTATATCATGATATCACCTGGTTACTTAAAGCCATGTGATAGTAAAAACTATCACATGATATAATATTACTATTACTAGCCTGTCCCACATGGTCCACACGCTAATCCGAGGTGCTATGCCAAAAATCGCCAATCATTATTGTATTCGCTATCACTGTCTATATTTTATTCAATCGCCAGATACCAACTTTGTCATCCGCATCATGGGCATCTTCCAACTCGCTTTGGGACCTTCAATCAGACGCTGCAGTCCCGTACCATCTTCTTATCCCTCCACCACATTTCAAGACATGGGAAGACATTCTAACCACGACAGAAGCTCCAGTAGCCACGACCACCTCCAATCCGACGACCTCCACATCGACAACACCCATTGAAACAACTGCAGATACGAACAAAAGATGGGGTGGTGGTGGAGGTCACGATACGTGGTTTCAGATCACATTGCCTCCGCACCTGGCTACTAATCTAATTCCTCTTGCGCGAGAAATAGAGAATAATGTTTTAACTCCAGCCTTGGGGACTGTAGATGTTAATCTATTGCCTCCACCAGACACAAGGGAACCTTTTATACCAAAACCTCCTGCAAACCTTGCAGTAGGAGGCAATCCACAAGTTCCCGAGAGTGGTGCACCTAGTCAGTTAGTTACTGATGAAGCTAGTGGTGATAACAATGGATTTGGTGAATTGCTGTCCGGAAATCCTGGACAGGAATCAGATAAGGTTAATTATCCAGGTGGAGACGGAGGGCACGATGTACCTTTTGACGTCACATTACCACAAGAGAATCACTGGTTTAGAGGTGATGCACCTCCTGAAGGTTACATACCACCTCCTAGAATAACTACAAGAAACCCTTCAACAACAACAGTAACCCCTACCATGCCTACTACAACTTCAGCCACAACAGTAGATTCCACAACCGTGGCGACCACAACAGCAGCCACTACAACCACAACAGCAGCCACTACAACTTCAGAAAACATGGTAGATTACTCTGATTATAACTTCTATCCTGATTATTCAGATTTCAGCAGCGCGCTTCCCTCAGAAACTTTTTCAGTTTCGCCGACTGAATCAGCAGCGATTACAACAGTTGCTGCGACCACTGAAGTACCTACAACAACTTCAAAATCAGACACCACTACAACAACAGTCACAGATGTACTGAACAATTTCATCAATAACAATATCATAGAAACTACATCTCAGACTCAACTAGAAACTACAAGTAAAGCGGGATTTAACAATGTACTCTTGAATGATGCGGGTATACAGGATTTAAGCCAACCACGACTTGCGTTGGAGTCTTCGGAAGACAAAGGTAAATTTGTAGAAACGCCATTTTTGTTCTAACTCTTGTTCCTTTTAGCTACGGTCAATTACTATGGGTCATTGTTCAAAGATTAATCTAAGCATTCTTTCTTTATCACGTTTATCTGTTATCGTATAAAAATCTGGGTTTACGTCATGGCGATGGCGTCAAGAGTTCATTTAGAATAGCCGCAGATTTATTCCGAGATACGGTGTTGACTTATCGAGCCATTACCACCCCCCTTTTTAAAGATTTTTGTACCTATCCAAACCACCTTTTCTGATTTAATATAATTATTAATTGACATTTTACACTCCTTTTCATGCAAACAAGCACCCATGCAGGTAGTGTACAGGGTGATCCTAAATTGGTGGATGAGAAGTACCAACACTCCAAGTATCCTGGCTCCTTAGGTTCCTCGGCATGGCGACTTTATTATGTCCAATAAAAGTATGCCTCAAAAGCCATGTGAATTTTGGGAATACAAATAGTGTCTTTCTGTGGGTACAGTATTAAAATAATATATCACGAGGACTAATTTTGGATGTTCCATTTCACGAGCCGCAAGCGAGTGAAATGGAACATCCACAATTTGTCCAAGTTATATACTTTTTCCTATTACTCGAATATAGGGGAGTCAAAATTTCGTTTTAATGATGTTAAATAGATTCTTATCATAGTGCAATGGTAAAGTGCAATCGTGGCACTGGAGAAGTGCAAATGGTACAGTGTAATGGTAAATTACAATGGTAAATAGTAGCGGTTAAAACTATTGCCCGGTTCAAATCGTAATGATGAACATATTCCATGCTATGTTAGCCATTGGATATACTATGGAGTATTGCTGTAGGGGTATACTTCTTCCATGCATGGCTAACCTAGAGGTTATTAACCTCAATTCAGAAATAAGCTCTTTTTCTAGCCACTTTACCCAATTACAGTACCTTAGGGGGTGAAATCTTAGGAAATGTTTCATTGTTGTTAATTCAGCTTTCAACTTTCAACACCTTTTCATAATTATATTCCACTCAATTACTTTCATAATTAGGTGTAGATTGACATTTGCAATAACAGAACAGGAGTCAATTGGGAGACTAGTTTTGATTGAAGACTTATTTGATTAAAGGAAACAACATTACAAGACAGTCATTTTTGCTACATTGTAGTATGCAATGGCAACTTTCATTGTATGCTGGAACTAACAATGAACAAAAACTACGACTTAAGGTTTGATGTCAAATCTAAAAAGAGTAGTATCTTTTATTCAGCTTTTAAATAAGCTATATGCCATATTATGACTTTTTTTCCGAATAAGCGGACTGTTCCTTCTGGGCCCATGTGGCCCAAATTAACCCTGGACTCAATTCATTGTATTTGGATTAACCGAGAACTATAAAATATAGTCCGAATAAATGGACTATCACATATGTATAGCAGGTGTTTTTTTTTCATTTCTCGACCGAAAAAACACCTTTTTTTTTCAATCGAGAAAGCCAGCTTCTCAAATTTGAAGCGCCAAGTTTTTTGAACACCTTCTTTCTCGATCGCGAAACCAGATTTTTCGAAAAGTTGGCCTAACAAATTCGAACAACCTGGTTTTTCAAATCGGGAAGAAAGTTTCTCGTTTGAAATATCAGGTATTTCGAATTCAAAGGCTTGACCTATCAAATTCGCAAAACCTGGTTTTCGTTCGAAACAAATCCGGTTTCGATCGAAACCTGCTTCGATCAAAAACAAAATGCTTCTCGAACTTGAAAAGCTAAGTTTTTTTGCCCGAGACGCCAAGTATTTGAGGCGAAACCAGGCCTGGTTTCTTGGGCGAAAAAGGCAAGTTTCTCGAAAACTTGGCATCTCGAATCAGGTTTGTCGATTGATAAACCTAGTTTCTCGAATTCAGTTTTTCCTTCGAAAAAATCATGCAGGTTTTTCGAGTGAGACCCCTGGTTTCTCAGTGATAAACCAGGTTTTTCTCTTTTATTGTGCAAAATACTGCCATACATGTGTCCCCAGCCAGATATCTGCCGGTCATTTCAAATACAACGAATTAACTCTGGGGTTAATTTGGGGCATATACACCCAGAAGGAACAGTTTAACTTGTGATTGAAAAAGAACTTTTGAATCACCCTGGAGATTATGAACACAATCTTATACCCTTTTATTGCTTCTTTCAAGACAACGGTTGGTGGTCAACATGGAGTACCTGCAGTAAGACGTGTGACACAGGGATAAGATACAGATTTACATTCTGCACTCAGGATAGTACCTTATCAGATTGTATTGCAAGAGGCGGAAAGGGCGTCGCATCGGAGACAAAGGCCTGTCACGTCAGGGACTGCGAGGGTGGTAGGCCGTAATTTATTTAAACTCTATGAAAAACAAAAGCACACCTACACCCCACACACACGGCCTTCAAAATACCAGAACAAGTTACATACAGAAACTTAGGCTATTTCAGGCCCTCGTATTATCGTGAACATACACCGATTATCAATGATCGTAAGGCTTCAGTTTCGAAGCTCCTAGGGTACCTTTCTATCTAAGCGAGACGTAGTTTCTAGAGGAGCAATACAATATAGGTCCTAAGTTGTGATAGATTTAATATGGAAATTATCTAGATAGCATTACACTTAGCCTCCATTTCGAAATCGTGCTCATATTCATGCTGCTTGATAGGATGTATTGAAGGAGCGAGCATTCCAGATGAGGATTAGTGAAGAATTATAAAGATCTTTCATGTCCCTGACTACTTTGGAGCAATTATCCCAAGTCATAATTCCAGTTGATTCCAGTTGAATGTTGTTCCATTTTTCGTGACGGTTTCAACTGTTTTTAACTGTTTGTAATTGGTCTTAACCATTTTAACTGAGTTCATCTTGTCACTACAAAACCTAGTTGAAAATTGTTCTATTTTCCGTCACGGAATCAACTTTTTTAACTGGATTCAACTGGATATTAAACTGGGATCAACTGGATTTCAACTGGTTCCAGTTGAAATCAGGTTAACTGGGATCAACTGGAATTTTGACCTGAGATTATCCACATAGAAAGGTAATTTTGCATGTCACATAACTAACCTATTAAGGAAAAGTATTACATAGACATTTTGACATATTTGTCGTCCATTTCAGCTCCTCAAATTAGGTGGTCACAATGGACCGAATGCAGCCATACTTGCGGGGAAGGACTTCAAACGCGAATGGCTTTATGTATTGGAAAACCTACTGTCCCCGAATGCATCGGAAGACGTACTATCGTTGAACGCAGGAAATGTACTGGGGATCAATGTAAAGGTACGTGTGGGGACGTAGTGCCATCATCATTATCGTCGTCGTCGTCATCACCATCATTCCTCCTCCTCTTTCCCTTCCTCTTTCTCTTTCTACTTCTCTTCCTCTTCCTCGGAAACAGTTAATTTGTTTCCCACAAAAAATAGTAGTAAATGGACAGGGGAGATTCTTAGGACACAAATTTCTCTCAATTTGCACTTGATCGGTTGTAGAACACCTACCCAGAACGTTTCGAATATTACAAACAAGTAAAAAATGAAAACCAAAAACTATGTTTTGAACTTACCTGCTACCGCAATCATCTCCGCAGAAAAGCATGCTTTAATTTTCTGTCGTGAACGACAGAAAATGGAAAACCATCATCGCAATAATCTTATTTCATAACTAAGGCGTATTTGGCTTATTCACTTCGGGTGTGATCTAATACATTGGTAAGCATTCCAAATATGGAAAAAACGTTTTCGAAAAAAATGGGGGGGGGCGTGGCGTATTTCTGGAAATGTCCTGTCTCTTAATTTACGCACGTTCACACTGCATGTACAGCTCCAGGATCCAGGGACGCAGTACTGTCATAATAATAAGAAGAATAAGAAGAATAAAAGAATAATAATAATCCTACGCGAGATTAAGAGGATGGAACAACATCCATAGGCAGTTAGCCTAATTTCCCACAAAGGTATCCGAGTTAATATGGTGTTATTTCCTTGTCAATCATTGTACTAAATAGCCGTATGTTGATAAGTTGAGAAAGCTGCCCAGAGCTTGTTGTTCTACTTTACCTTAGCCCAGTAAGATGAATTAAGTTCAAAGCTAGTACACATCCTTCCACGGTCAATTCTCAGGAAAGAAAGTAGCTTGATTGATTAAAGCGCTAAATGCAAAGTATCCATATAATTATTTTCTTTAAGAAAACAAATGTACCGAAACCTTAGACCCTGCCGGTGTGGCATGCTGTACTATTTACCTGGTATATTGATTATATGAGAAGTTGAAACTTTAATACGAAATGTAAAGTTGGTGTTCGTGTTCCAAGCATTTCCTTTGTGTGTGAATCTGTTTTGATTTGCTACCTATATAGAGGTTTTGATTGGGTTTTAGTTTTTGTCATACAATTATGATGTAAATTATATATCACTGAATAGTCCACCCTGAATAGTCCACCCTATAGTCAGCCCTGCAAGCTTAAAGCAATATTAGCACATTTTTTTGAAGGGCGCCCCCAATTTTTCAAAAATTTGGAGATTTTTACACGGTTGCATTGGTAACTGGCTAGTAAACTATACCTGTGAATGGTTAAGCTCGAAAATGTCTATGTGTCACAAACGAAGGAATTTTGTACTAGAATAATTATTATCGGGGATCCCCGATAATAATTCAACAGCTCCTGGAAACGGCCTTCCAATGTGAAATAACCGGGAAATAGCGCCATCTACGCTCATCTATTAGTTGTTTTAATAGTTCGGGCAAGTCAGGTTAGAGGTTATTTTCTCGAGGTGGCACTATTTCATCATGGACGGACATAAACGTAGCATTTCAAGCTCTGCCGTTAAGTCCAATCTGGGATCCCAATTCTAATTACAAAATTGCTTATTTTGTGATAAATACGCATTTTTTAGCATTCTCGTTTTTTTTTTTTTTTTTTTTTTATGGAAAAAACGTTTTCGAAAAAAATGGGGGGGGGCGTATTTCTGGAAATGTCCTGTCTCTTAATTTACGCACGTTCACACTGCATGTACAGCTCCAGGATCCAGGGACGCAGTACTGTCATAATAATAAGAAGAATAAGAAGAATAAAAGAATAATAATAATCCTACGCGAGATTAAGAGGATGGAACAACATCCATAGGCAGTTTGCCTAATTTCCCACAAAGGTATCCGAGTTAATATGGTGTTATTTCCTTGTCAATCATTGTACTAAATAGCCGTATGTTGATAAGTTGAGAAAGCTGCCCAGAGCTTGTTGTTCTACTTTACCTTAGCCCAGTAAGATGAATTAAGTTCAAAGCTAGTACACATCCTTCCACGGTCAATTCTCAGGAGAGAAAGTAGCTTGATTGATTAAAGCGCTAAATGCAAAGTATCCATATAATTATTTTCTGTAAGAAAACAAATGTACTGAAACCTTAGGCCTTGCCGGTCTCGCATGGTGTACTATTTACTGGTATATTGATTATATGAGAAGTTGAAACTTTAATACGAAATGTAAAGTTGGTGTTCGTGTTCCAAGCATTTCCTTTGTGTGTGAATCTGTTTTGATTTGCTAACGATATAGAGGTTTTGAGTGGATTTTAGGTTTTTGTCATACAATTATGATGTAAATAAAATATATATCATTGAATAGTACACCATGTCAGCCCCGTAAGGCTTAAGATTTCAGTACGTTTGTTTTCTCACAGAAAATATGAATACTTTGTATTCGCGCTTTTTATTATATTTTTTATAATCTTGTTCTAAATGTTAAGTATACTAGTTCAAAGCAGATGCTATTCACAAGACGAGAAAAGTGAGATTCTTGACTTCTATTCAAAATATGATGAAAAACTATAGATTCTTAATTTTCTTGAAAACCATCTGAAGATTGCGATGCCACACTCTACTTATTTGCTGCAATCTGACGGTAAACAAAAGATAAATTTAGGCAATATTTGGTAGACACGACTTCATCTGTAGAATTATCATGGCAGAACATTATATTGACAACGTGAAAACAGGTTAATTCGACCTTACCTACGGCAAGCAAGGTTACTATTTATGCAAAACAAAAAAAGTATGAGGAAATCAAGCACGTCGTTCGATATAATTAGAGGAAAAGTTTGTGTTTAGTTTAACAAAACACATGCGCATTTTAATGTCGCATAAAAAGTTGGAAACAAAATGTTCATTAAACTTACCGCACTGTCAAAATCTGTGTAATCATATATGTTGCTTGTGTCGAAAGAAATCACAGTTTTAGCCTTTCTGTTTCTTTGTTTACTTTCCCCGTGTAAAGTCACTATTGCATATTTTTTAAATTGAATTATCAAAAACTGTCACAATTGAGCACGATTTTGATACTGATAAGGAAATACCTCCACTGCAGTTTATTTTAAGTCCATCATCATCATTAACATTTACAATTCAGTGTTTTATTCCCTCCTAAACTTAATCATAACCTAATGTACTGAGGACTGAGGAAAAATGATTCAACCGTATGCGTGAGTAGCATTGTTGTTTAGTTTGATAAAATCAACTTTTAAATGATAAAATATTAGGTCTAATGAATAAAATTGCGCATTTATGTTCCCATTGTTATAATATCATGCAAATGACGTGAAATAATTTCAATAAATATGTCACTTCTGTCATGAATTTTATTTATTATTACATGACAATTAAATCTCCAACCTAACGAATATATCTACATTGTTGCATAGTCACAACAAATTATGTTTACGTGACTTTAGTCTGTCAACGTTTTGAGACGATTCCATGCCACGGTTAAGATCCACCCACTGTCAGGTGAGATCTATCACTGGCATTAAACTTTTCGAGAATCACCCACGTAACAAATCATAATGACACCTTAAATATCTCCCATTTTCCAGGTGTTTGTTCTCCATCTGTCACCATGGCGGGAATGTGAAGCAATATGTCGTGTACATGTCGGAGCGGCTTCGCGGGTCCACAATGTCAAATTAGATTACGAAGTTGTTAGTATATCTCGGTGTTGTCTTGAAATTTTGAAGCGTAACTTTTTCAGTCTGTGTTCAGGTAACATATCAAAACTCAAAGCGCAGACAGGATATGTCCCTGGGGGTCAACGCTACGCTGCCCAGCACAATAACACAATACTAGACACTTCCGTAATTCCCAATATTCCCGAAATTCCATAGTACTGTGTTAATAAGAATGCGATGCAGGTAAGGTATTGGCCATGTTAGGAGCGTCCGTATCATGGATACTCCGCGGCCCCGGATCAGCGTACTCAGTTATAAATCCTGGACACCACCATAAGCCATCACCATTGACGTTGTGGATACGCTAAGAAAAGTGAGGGTAGTCGCAATAGCTTTGAACTGTGGCAGGGTATCAGAATAAATTTCTCTCCATATACTACTTTCTAAATATCATAGCCCTTATCTTGATTTACTAGATTCGGTCTAATTAGTCATCAGTTATAGGGAAGAACCATCAAACGAGTAATACTGTACACTGATTGAGTTGAAAATATCCATTTAAAGCTATTTTACTCTTTTCTAAGAACTTAGTTTTCATATTTATAGTTAGGTAATTTCATAAAGGGTCCATGTCCCGATCGCTATTAGCCTCGTCCCCAGAAGCCCCATTTTCCGTAAGTGTCAACATTGGTATCAGAGAGAAAGCTACTATTTTTCTCTCATTTACCCCGTTAAATCTTAGAGCCCAAGGATGTTTGTTATGGAAGTTATGAGCGAAAAATGTGCCCCATTTTGGCGACCAAATTAATTTACACGTACTCTATGAGGGCTTACAAATCACGTTTTTAGCTCTGCATCAAAACACGCATTGAAATATCGGCTCAAAACTTTAGAAGATGGGTTTGCGAGTGAAGGCCAATCTATCAAGATGAAAACTTCATATCTTAATCGGACTTCCCCCTTTAACTATTGAACCTTGTAAGAAACCCTCTACTAAAAAACTCAATGCTCTTATATATCAACGTGCCTACGTAACTGATACTAGTTGCTAAAATGTGTCAATTTTTGAAAACATCTAGCCAATTGGAAAACCAAACAATTTTGGACTACGAGATAAGTCTATCTATCCACATATTCCCAAGTTTCAGAATCTATATAATTGGCCTACCCTACAAAGGCCCTATTGTATCCAAACTTCATGAAAATACTGTGGCTTTTCATTATTTTAGAAAAAAAAAACAGGTCTAGAACTTAAAACAACTTAAAACAGAACACTTTACTTCAAAATCTAACGAGAGAATTATCACATTTGATTCCTTCTCATATGCATGATACCTTACATAAAAGATCTGAATGCATGGTATTAGGAGCTATTAGGGAGGCAGTGGCAGTTAGAAATCGTGGGCAATATATACCCTTATTATGTACAATGAATAATCACCTTTCAGGTTTCAGGTTACAAGTAAATATAGAAAACGGTCCATGCGATGAATTCTTACAAGACCACATTTGCCGAACAAAAGATGATCTACAACCAACGGCGTGCTCAAGAGGAGCGGTATGCTTTCGGACATTCACCACTTTGTTCACCTGCTGGTTCGAGAGGGAGAGTTTTGCTTGTGGATTACTAAGCATACTATTTTGGGACAGGGAAATCAACGTTTCACGATTTAAATCCTCTATAAGCTTTGTTATTCATGATGTTTGACATATTGCCTCACTACATTAAGGTTGGAGTTGCCAGCCGAGGCGTGGTTTAGTCAATATCAGGGTAGAACATATTTGCCGAAGTGGTTATTTGTCGTATTCCCTTGATTCAGGCGAAATACAGAACTTCCTTCTGATTAAAGGCATGGTGTACACTTTCCTCGCAAAGTATCGTTTTCTTTTGATCTTAGCCATGTATTATCTATAAATGCATGTTTCATGAGATCTAAATGACATGTTTGATATGATTAAAACTTCAGTGGTGAACGTTATGAAAATCAGCATTGCTGGAAACAAGTAAATGCGAGGTACATTCAAAAGAGATGTAACACAGGACCCTATCAATGTAGAACATTCATTCCTGGTAAGACTCTACAAAATTCCATCTGACAGATGTACACGTGAAAAGTTACATGTTTCAACAATCTTTATAACATTAAGGTTGGAGTTTGGCAGCCAAAGTAAACTTAAATACTAAGTTTAGACGCAGGGGGAACACTCAATTCCCAGGGATGTTTTGCAAACAAAAGTATTCAAATTAATAAGATGACTAATAATAGTAATATAGTTCTCTACCAAGTTTAGTCCCGCGTCGTAAGATTGAACATGAGTTGAACCCCTTGTTTTGCCACTTATCAAACTACTTAAAGGTGCAACGAGAGATTTCAAGTCATCCATATTTTCTGTCATATGTAGTGATTTCATATAGATTAGACGCTCAATAGATCCCTTACCTTTTAGTTTGGTTACAGAAATAACTTAAAATGAAAACAAAAGCTGATATGCTTATATTTCAATAGAAAACGTAGGCTGAATTTCGTATTTGCTCCTATACAAAATTAGAAATTTTTGTACCAAAGAAACAGTTCACAGATGGGGATATTTTGATATAAAGCTTTACACCAGTGCTAAAATCAGAATTTTCACATTTTTTTTAAGGATATCTGTTATTTGAAATCTTCGTTTGCACCTGTAATGTCTTCTCATTTTGCGATTGAGGAAACTGATGTCCCAAGTTGTACCAGACAACACCATTCATCAAGTGTTATAGGGTAAAATGTTTAAAGTTTAAACGGCATTTTCCAGCGGAGTCGTATATAGGGTGGTGCGCTTTCCCTTTAACGGTTGTGAACGACTCCCCCTAAAAGCTCTAGCCCAGCCAGATGGCCTGACAAGAGAACTTCCTTTTTGTCACGAATCTTAGGCCTTCACTGCAAACAAAGTCGTCTTTGTAATTTTTGCATACAATCAGGTTGACAAAAATCTGACGACGCGAAGGAGATTTAATTTTGTGGCATTTGCATTAACCAGAACAAACCCCCCACTAGGAGTGATCAGAAAGAAATTACGTGCACATGTTGCGCCCTAGTAATGACTCCCTAATCTTGCTTATCTAACTCAAACTACACATCCGAGTCCATTTGATAAGACAACGATCATTGTAGGTTCTATACTGCACAGGTACCTAACAAGAAGTTAACATTGGGCGTGGTTGACTCTGGGGTTGACTGTGGTGTGCATTCGCGCCTGAAGGATATTGAAAGTTACCGGATTATTTGCGGGTCGAAAGTGATCGCCATCTCATGCTGATGATACAAACAAGGGAAAATTTGATACCTCCATTTCTTATTAAGCACTTGTACATCCTTCAATAAACAAAAAAAGGGGGAAGCAAAAACAATATTACCGCGATTATCCATATCACTTTTCTTTAAAGTGTATACAATTCTTGGCCCCAAGCCTAAAACGACATTATACGTGATGTTGCTCGAACTCGATACGCAAGATTATAATGGTATACTACCCTACTAATAGCCACAAGCCGAAAGAGATGACCCCCGTATCGTCTGCATTGTGAATAAGGGGCTTTAGGTTAAATACTTAACATTGTAAGACAAGTACTTTAACATTGGGGGTATATCTGCGTGTACGTCCCTCCTGGATATCCACTCATATATCCCTTTCAACGCGGGATTCAAGTTGTCGAAACTATCAAAAATGGTAATTTCTCCCCAAATTCCCAAATTTTGCCAATTGAGAATCAGAGTGAGACACGCGTTCAGGTAAGTCCGAATAATGTCTAGTCTTGGATAGGTGTCTATGAGCATGATGAGTGTCTATGAATTGGTTTAGTATCTGAAAATCAGCACTTTAAGCAATGCGTTATTGCAATGACCGATTGACCGCTTCAGCTTGATACAAATCGCTGCATGAGGTAGTATAGATACGAAATCAAATAAAACACAATCAATTTGAATTCATAAAATGTCACAAATACTGATACAAATATTTCTTTGATGCCAACTTGTTATAATAAAAAAGCCTTGTTATAATAATGCAGTCAATTGGAACCTGCGGTTAGTGGCAGTCAGAGACTGATTCAATAATGTATAGTAGACTAAGTAGTTGAATACACATTGAACATTGTATGAATTTGGTGCCTCATAAGTTTTTAACAAGTCATAGTCATAAGATACACTATTATCTTGAGATTGCAAATTTGGTACTGCCTTCATAAACAAAGATTGTACTTTAGTTCAGCGAAAGCTGATATGGGAATCGCATGGGATCGGGCAGGATATTGGGTTAGTTTCAAACAAGATTAGCGAGACAACAGAGCACTCCTGTTATTTTCTCTAAACTTTGCAAAACGAAACTGGCAATGAATTTCATTCCATACGTACTCATGCAATTGGGTACAACCACAGTAAAAGGGAGAAACGTCTCGTTTCAATGTGTCTTTTGTCATTCTCGTAATAATAGTAAACATAGCGAATGAGCTGCATTATACACAAGAACATCTTGTTCTCTTCCGATCCCACAGCACAAGGAAACCATCCTCCTCCTCCTCCATGGATCATCATCTTCTCTCCCCCCTCTCTCTCTCTTCCTTTCTCCTTTCAGGCTTTCAATCAGGGCAAAACGAGCATGAACTTGGGAGCGCAGCTTCCAGAAAATCTTGATAAGTGGCAGAAACTGAATTGGGAAGACTTGTAAAATGCAACTTTTGAACACAAAAATTGCTGCATTTGTCATTTCTTATGGTTTAATACACAAATGCGTGCGTCCAACAGCTATTCTGCAGGCCTTAAAAGAATTAACTATTGAACAAATTGAAGTTCTTACAGAAATTCCTGACATATCCTCTGATTTGCTCTGTTGTTGCCAGAAAGGCAGAATTATTTGCATGACCTGCTTTCAATCTTGGCTTTGTTAAAGGTTGAAATTCAATACAAACTAGCATTTATCTTCTGCTCACCCCTTTGGTGTATCCCTGTATTACATCTGCAGAATGCAGTAGCCCTGAAGTCATGGTATAAGACCTCAAGAATAAGCAAGATTGACACTGCATTAAGTCGAAGACAGACATTTCGACCTGCCAATGTCCTTTATCAACTCCATCAAAGTAGGCATTGAAGGCAGCACGACATATCTCGTATGCCTAAATCGGATAATGGCCTTAATAGTGCGGTTACAGGATAGACCAGATTACTTTTAAAACTGGTGTCAAACATTTGAGCTGACTGTAAACACGAGTGTCATTGAATGCAACGCGTCTATTGGAAATATGAGCAATGAATCGAAGAAACATGAGCCTACGAAATATTTGGCGAACATACCTTTGCTGCTCAGGTGTTTCATATCCGTCCACAAATTACAATCCCTGTTGACCACATTGACAAAGTCATTGCTGGCTAACGGTATAAACATTCTTGTCTGTATACATTACATCTACTTTTTCTCTGGTAATGTTATTACAAGGATTCTAGTGTTACGATATTTGTCTGTAACTCCCTTGTACTGCACAGCTTGATGTATAGGCCTATTTTAAACTTCATCTTATATCCACTACATTTTGCGCCATTTGAGGATTTTATCAAAGGAATACATTGTAGAAAATTAAACCACAAGTAGAGTTTCTTTCTTTGCCGTATAGCGTTACGTCTTGGTGAGCTTGCAAATCATAGACGGGGATACCTGCACTGTAACTCTGAACTGCTTTCGCATGTGTGTTCTGTTAGTGCCTATAGAACCTTCTATTCGAAGATTATTCAATTACTTTTATAAAGTACAGCAAGTTTCTGAATATGATACCAGTTCTCTTATAAATAGTTTGATCTGAAAGTCACGATTGGATTTATAATTATTCGCCAGTGTTATAAAAACAAAGATATGGCGCAAACAAAAACATGTAGTTTGGAATCCTTAGCACTAACTTCTACGGTGCTCGTGCTATTGCCTCTTTGCAATGCAAGCAATTCGTGTACATGGTGTTCAATGACAGTTCATTTTGGTACTTCCCTTACATTATAGATGTAGTGAATTTCCTCATTTTCAAACTGCACCGTAAATACACTTTAGACATCATCAAGTTAGCATTTCTAATACCACTCAAAATCAATACTAACATGAAACTGACAAATAACCTACTAGTGCTATTGATAACCCTGTACAAGTTAGGCTTGCACTGTATAGATGCAACTCGCAAGAGAACAAACACCATGAATGTTATTGGTGTTGAGAGAATACCAAATCTATAGGGCCTAATAGGTTACTTCTTTCCAAAATTGTCGGGTATTTATTGAGAGATTGAATTCAAACGGTGGAAAGTTGCCCTGTATATGCTGTCAAGTAGTTATGTTTTTGTTCTATAGAAGATTGATTATAACGTGACAGCAGTGTCAGCTTTTGCTTAAAAATTTAGCATAAATAGTTCAGTCCAAACAACATTTGATGTAAAATTTACGGCCGTCGATTTTCTGTTTCTTAACATATTGAAGAACAATTAGTAGAACTTTTGACGGATTTATTGATCTATTTCATGTTGTCGTCTTGCTAGCTCGTTATAGGCATGATAATTAGTGACTGCTACTCCCGAAATATTCTTATCTCAGTACTAACCAAGGGGGTGAAACCCATTCAAAACTAGTCGTTCCGTGCTGGCGCTGACATTTTGAATATTGCCGGATCATTTATTAGTTGGGTGCTTGTATTACACACATAATGTCAATTCGATACAAACATAACCGCCAAATAATCAGTTGTTGGATGTTGGGTGCTATTGGGTGGTTGAATTTGGCCTACCCATAGGCCACACAACATGAAATGACACATCAGTCGTCTTGATTTTAAATAAAACCCGCCTCAATGAATAATCTTTTCACCTAATTCGCCATTGCATGTAAATGAGAAAAAAGAGTATCTGAGCAATTATCCCAGGTACACTCTTATTACAAACCTGGCCACCCCGAATCTAATACATTAATTTGTATCACTAACCGATTAAGTGTATATGCAAAGCGGCACCCCCATGTATGTGGAAGAAGCGAGGCAGCGCCATTGCTTTCTATTGTTGTACTCATGGTTCTTTTTGGTCGGCCAAACATGCGAGACGGTGTTTTTCTAAAGATTACGTACGTTTTGCCTCTCTATATAATAATAGATTTACTCCTGCATTTAAATGCACTTTCTGGAAAAACAATTCCGGGAGGACCCCTGCCTTGGATTAGGGGGAAATTGCTCCTAGATCTAACAAGAACAAGAAAAATAACACTACCTCACTTTTTTTTGCGGTGATGGTCAGATTTTCCTCTATAGGGTCGTTAGAGATTTATCAATTATTTTTACTAATTATCTGATATATTTTCAGTTATTAGTCAATTTATTTAATTGAGAAAGTCATTGTTTATAACAAATATCAATAAAATGAAGCATGGAACTGTAAAATTAAGTCATACTCGTTTTAAAAAGAAGTCGCGGTATTATAGGTGTATATGTGGTATGAATGTGGTTCAAATGTTATTTGCGCGTGTTTATAGCATGCAGTAGGGAAATGAAAAAGGACGCTTTTGTATCCTATTCGTCGTGTGGCGTTCATGTTCGTTGTTCACAGTTCTCAAGCATTTCCGAAAACATATATGTTGGGTCTTTGCCATGAACATTTGGGGAAGGGAGAAAGCACCACCCGAAATAGGTGACATGTGCGGTCACCTTAATTGAATTGGTGCACTTATTTTAACCCGCTCCCATCCGCTAACCTTGTTTCACCTGACACATCCAACATGCCCCAACTTTATCTCGTGTGGATTAAGACTCGCATCGTTTACTACCCTGGTGGATATTGATTAGACGTGTATTGGATATTGGTCCAGATTTCAAGTCGTTTTGGGGCTTTTCACATTTCTTATTCTATAAATCTTAATATCATGATCTTGGCCATATCTTCCACCGAATTAACTTAAATGTCTTCGCTAATTCAAACCTCCGTCCCCTTCAAACATTTTACCGTCCGGTCTAATGTCTCATCTGATACGGTAATGATGTCAAGAGATTCTTATTTCCTCGACCATACGTATACCTCAAGCACTTGTTACATATTTAAGACCCCCTCCCGGCTCCCTCCTTCGCGGATGCAAAGGTGTTCATATTTGATAACCCACAGGTTAATAGTTTATAACGGAGGTATGATTGATTTTGAAACTGGCACTGATCACTAAAAGAGGATTCCAGTTGCACGCTACTACCTAAGTGCAAATCCATCTAAGATACAGGTGTGTGCTTTCCACCTACGCAACCGTGAAGCCAAACGTCAGCTTAACATAACCTGGTCTTGAAAACCCCTGGAGTACTGTGATGTCTACTGGAGTTACCTTGGACCAATCTCTCTTATAAGAACACATTAAGAAGAAGAAGAGTAAAGTATGTTCACGAAATAACATCTCAAACAAACTCACCTGCTCTAGATGGGGTGCTAGCCCACATACCCTAAGATCGATGGCACTCGCCCTGTGCTATACTCATGTTCAGAGTATGCCTGCCATGTATACAGGCTGTATGGGAAGATCAACCCATGCCAAGAAGCTTGATCCAGCGTTAAATGCCTTCTTCTGAGGGCTTATCACAGGATATCTTCGTCGCGACCAACTCCAACGGACAACTTATACATCTTAGCACGAATTGCTCCACCAGACATCCGTCGTAGTTCAGTGATCATGCCAGAACGTAGCTGCCAAGTACCTTATGTGAGCACCCTATGTCCTGACAGAGACCTGCTGCTAACCGCTTTGAATCTAGAGAGAGAGTTTCTTAAGCAAATTCCAACCCCTTGAAGCAGTCTCTAAGGATTTTAAGAGAGTTGCCTTGTGGAAAGAAAGACCTGCTATCAACCAAATACCATCTATTGGTATTGAACCGGTGAGCATCTTCCACCTGGAACTGACTCCTCATGGGCTGAATGGCGATTTCTTAACAGATTGAGAACCGGAATCGGCCGATCCAAGGTTTCCTCGCAGAAGTGGGGCTACCTGGAAGCAGATCAGGACGCTACCTGTGTTTGTGGAACACAATGATAACAATTATCATACTTAAAATTAGCAATATAAAATGTTTTCACAAAAGTGTCTATAGCCTTCGCTCAGCGGTTTGATTATCCACAAAAAAAAAATGAAAGACATCTTTCGCGTTCCAGATTCTGCTCACCTGCATGGCAAATCATATAGGGCGCTGATTCTAAATATGCACTGTGTCTTATTCAAAATATTGCAATAATCAGGCATTCTATTGCCTTTTATCGTGATTATTTTTGATTAAATGTATTTAACTTTACTCATATCCGTTCCCAGACCATTTTAAAATTGTTAGAAGTTGCTTGAAATACCACACCTTTAATTGTTTAATTGACATTTAGTACATATTTAGGTATAAATATTGTCACTCTGGCGTCACGAAGTGCTGCGCCTAGTTTAGATTTAATAAGGTAAATATATTAAATTAAGATGTCGGGTTATAATTCCCACCTAAATGCCACTTTCCACCCCTAAATGCCGCGAGTTGAACTCCCTCATATTTCACTGAAATTGTTGCTTTTTGAACGTCAATATGAAAAATAAATGTTTACCTTTAAAACAAGTTAATGATTACCGTTTGATTGAACCGGCAGCATAAAAATATGTAATTTTTAAGTTTTTTATTTTTTTCTGTCTCTTTTTAAATTCGAGATTTTATAGGCCAAAAACACTTGGCTTCCTTTAGCATTGCACACCAAAAATAAACTTAACGATTTTTATTTTTTATTTTATTACACGAACCATTTCTAGCGTTCCACTTGTCGAGGTCAGTCAAAAATCTTTTGCAGAAATTTTCAAGAACCAACATTCAGAAAATTGCTGTAGATTTGTACAAAATTAGATTGCATAGTAAGGTCTTTCAGCATCAAGCAAAACCCTGGCCTGGAATCCTACAAACATGTGATCTTGGTCGCGTGCATAACCTAAGACCTGATTAACGC
>JAMKCH010012589.1:0-49831 GCA_023653785.1 Ophioderma brevispina
AGGTACCACTCGACGGTTCAGGGACGAGGTCCCACTTTACCCTTCAGGGACGAGGTCCCACTTTACACTTCAGGGACGAGGTCACACTCGACAATTCAGGGACGAGGTCCCACTTTACACTTCAGGGACGAGGTTCCCACTCTACACTTAAGGGACGAGGGGTCCCACTCTACACTTCAGGGACGAGGTCACACTCGACAATTCAGGGACGAGGTCCCACTCTACCAATTCAGGGACGAGGCCCACTCTACAATTCAGGGAAGAGGTTGCCAACTCAACAATTCAGGGACGAGGTCCAACACTCTACACTTCTAGGGACGATGGGTCCACTCTACATCTCAGGGACGAGGTCCCACCGACGCTTCAGGGAGAGTCCCACGCGACGCTCATGGATGTGCTATGGTTGTTTGAACCAAACAGTGCCTGTTTGTATTACATTAGAGTGTATGTGTGTGTAAGTATATTCAAAACTACCCATGTGTGGTCCATGCAAACATATGCACACTAGGTGTCATATGGGTTGTATTTACGGTGCCGGCCAGGCCTAGAGGGGGGTCCCCCTGGCCAAATTTTTATCTGGTTGAGTATTAAGAGATAACAATTTATATTCAAAATGGGCTTTAATTAATTAAATTAGGGGATTTCTGACTTTGTTGATTTTCCCAAATTGAACATTCCAAAAACTTTAATATGTTGTACATAAAACGATTCGTTAATATGAAGATGTAGGTTGATGTGTGCATGAACTCATTAGTGTCACATGTATGGTTATATTTTCTGGCATTTCGTTATTTATGCTAAAACACTTAGAGATTTTCATTAGTAAATCGATTAAAATTGTTGACTGATTATTGTTGTGAGGAGAAGGCGAGAAAGGGTTATGTAAATGATGTATGCAAATGAAAGTGTGTTGTAAAATACTTTATAAAGAAACCCATAGTCGCAGTCTGCTGTATCCTTTCATAGGTACTGACGTTGTGATGTAAACTACGACTGCAAGGCGAAGGCTGGTTTTAGTTGAATAAAATAATGTGAGGAAAATGATTTTACGAGTCAAGTGCGTCTTCAGAAGGAGCGCAAGGTTCTGCCCTTGCAACTTACCGCGAGTCCTCGTGGCGCGCCGCCGTCCCGCTCAATACTTGTTGGCAATTTTTTTTTTCAAAAATCAGCCTCCCCCTCTCCCCATTTTGAAAAAAATCTGCCCCTCCACCCAAATAAACCTGTGGTTACATGCCTGGCCCTCAGGCCTAGGGATTAACAATGCAATGAGCCAATGGGACAAATGACTCCATTTCATTGGTTTACCAACTTTAGATTTTAAAGGATTAGCACGCGATAATGCGAGAGAATCGAAAAAAAATGTGGCAATGCATTGGTTTTAAATTATAAATCAGTATAAGTGTGTACAATTCCATATAAAGCTTAAGTAGAAAAAAAAACCAAATAGTGAAAAAAATAAAGGTATATTGTTGAATATTGTCATATCGTCTCCAGCAAATAGACAACATCGCGGCGTTTCAAAATCTGCACTAAAAGATGATATGGTTTTACACCAGTACAGAATAACAGGATCAATAATGTTTGTGTTTGTGGTCAAACTATAGTGAAGCATGGTGCACAAGATCACGATGAAAATCTGTGTGATAATCACCGGGAAAGGCTTTTTGATCTTGAAGTATGAATTTTGATACGCAAGTATCGAAATTCAAGAATCAGATAAAAAGTACTAGGTACTGCCTTGTTTTAATGCCCGGAATTCAAGCCAAACACTTGCAGGTGATGTTTTGCATATGCATGCCGGTTAACAAAAATATAAAAATACACGTCGCGTTTCTCGAACCGATAAATCCCTGGCGGGAGCGGGTTTACAAAATTTTTAAAAATCAGCTCTGCAAAACCCACCTTAAACCCCAAAAAATCCCTTCTTAAAACCCCAACAAAACCCACTTAAACCTGGGCAACCCCCCCTTAAACTCGTACAACCCCCACCTTCTTAAACCACAAAAGCCCCATTAAGCCCAACAACCCCCACTTCCTTTAAACCCGGACACCCCTTTTTGAAAACCAGAAAACCCACCTTAAACCCCAAACCAATCCCCCTTAAACCCAAAACAAATCCCCTTTAATAAAGTGGGTCAACCCCCCTTTAACACCCGGAACAACCCCCCTTAAACCTGGGCAACCCCTTTTTTTTTTAAACCCTGGACCAACCCCCCCTTAAACTTGTGCCACCCACCTTAAACCACAACAGCCCCCTTAAGCCCAGGCAACCCCCTTAAACCGGAGACAACCACCCTTAACCCGGACAACCCACCTTACACACCCACAATCCCCCTTAAGTCCAGGACAACCCCCTTAAACTACGACAACCCCTTTAAACCCAGACAACCCACCTTAAACCCAACAATCCCCTTAAACCAAACAACCCCCTTAAAAGCTTGGACAACCCCCCTTAAACCAGACAACCCCTTTAAAACCCCCTGGACAACCCCCCTTAAACTCGTCAAACCTGCAACCCACGTTACTTAAACCACAACAAGACCCCTTAAGCCCGACAACCCCCCTTAACCATGACAACCCCTTTAAACCAGGGACCAACCCACCTAAACCCCAACCAATCCCCCTTAAGTCAGGACAACCCCCTTAAAACCCGGACAACCCCCTTTAAACCCAGACAACCCATCTTAAACCCCAACAATCCCCTTAAACCCAACAACCCCCTTAAAAGCTGGACAACCCCCTTAAACCCGGAAAACCACCTTAAACCCAAACAACCCCCTTAACCCGGACAACTCACCTTAAACCTAATCAGCGCGGAGGAGGTACATTTCCCCACCCCTCATCAAGTTTCATCAAAATCAGACGTATGGATCTTCAGATAGTTTGTTCACAATTTTTTTTGGGTGAAAAATACCCGAATTTAGCCAATAAATATGCAAAATTAGCTATTTAATTAGCGCATATCATTGCGCCACAAACCTAAATTCAACGCGAGAGTTTAAATGATCCCCACCTCTCCACAAGTTTCATCAAAATCGGATTATTTATCTTCAGATAGTCTGTTAACAAGCTTTTTGGGTAAAAATACCCAAATTAATCATAATTATGCAAATTAGGTACTAATAGTCATATGCCACGCCCATAATCTAATCGAAGATGATGGGCATGGCAGTCCGATCCCACCCACCAAGTGACATCACCATAACACCTTGTCTCATGTTATCGCGTTCAACAAGATGTGTGGAAAATACCCAAATTAAATCATTAATATGCAATTAGTACCTAATTGCATATGCCACGCCCAAATCTAATCAGATGAAGGGCATGGCAGTCCGAATCCCACCACAAGTACATTCACCATAACCCCTTATGGGTCTCATGTAATCGCGTTCACAGGATTGGTTGGACCCCGCCGACGCCTTGACTGATAACATAAGCACCTCTCTGCTTTCAAGCCAGGGGGATAAAAACATGAATTGATGATTTTTTCGATGTTTCGGATTAGTCAATCGCTGCTTATCCCTTTACTAATAAGGGTTTTCACCTAAAACCTGTAAATTTGAATGGGTGGGAGTTCATCTAAAGCCTTAGCGTAAGATATCATCTGGGGTCATTTGAAAGGTATTTAAAATAAGTATATTCAAAATGTTTGGGTGGGGTTGGTTCATATAGGTCTTGTGAATTCGAGCAAAAGTCCTTAAGGCATCTTGGAGTTGGCTGGGTGGTGTAGTGGGTACAGGTGTAAGTACATGGGTCCCATTTTCCTGAAAACTGACGGAAAACAGTCAAAATGTTCTGGCATGCACCTGAGTCCAGAAAATTTTGAACAGTAGGTATATATTTGAGCAAAAAATCCTTAGAAATTGGTTACCAATTTCTATCAAAATGACCCTTACAAAGGCGGCAAAGGCTTAGAATCCTCACCCTCACCCATGACCAAAGTTGGCTATTTCTCACACATGCTTTGGGGTGGTGGATTTTGACAAAACTTTATTATGATGAATTTGGCAAGTTCATTCGGGTTATTAAAACGTAAGTGAAGGTAAGAGGTCATCTAAAGGCATTTTGAAGGTGATTGCAAAATATTTCAAAATGCAGTTTCATCATAATTCAAAGGAAGCTAAAGGAATTTGCCATGCTTGAACAAAGTGACCTTCATTATGGTTAGTGCAGATCTTACTTAATTTGAGATCAAAGGTCACATAGGGGTCATTTGAGGTCATTATGCTTTTTATAGCACAAGGCTAAAGCTGTCCATTTCTCATTCATGCTTGGTGGTGGAGTTTGATTGAAACTGAACATAATGCCTCTTTAAATAAGTTTAAGTTGATAATCTGCAGCCATTTGAGATTTGTTGAACTATTTTCAAAGTGCTGTTTCACCATCTTCAAGTGAGTGTGAAGCAGGCAACACCCGTGTTCAAGGAAACATCATAACCTTCCTAGGACCTTGCAAAAATTGTGGATTTCTGTTTATTATACATGTAAACCGTGTATGTGGAAACTGATGATGTGCTGATCTGTGGACTTGGTATGTTTGTAAGAGGAGGACCCTTAAGCTATCCACTGGTACAAAAAATCATAAGGGTGCTTTTTTTATAATGATTTCCTGAGAGGGGTGATTACCCCCTTGGTAAACAGTGTATGTTACAAAAAGGCTAGTAAACACGGTTGAAAGACTTATTCAAAATTCTAAAAACATGCAATTGAAGACAGTATCCAAATAAAATTGGTAAGTGTTCCATATAAGAGACACCGTCTAGGTCTCTCACACTCTGTTAGCTTGATGGCTTTATCTGCAATGGCCTAATTTGGTGCCATCAATGTCTAGTAAGAAGTGTTCTAGTAGTAGGAATAATGGACAGTTATCTTTCATAAACCTTGACAGATCTACATGTAGTGCAAAACCTTTTGAACCCACTCTGCAGTAAAACCGTCACTTTTTTATGAGATGCTGTTGTCAGTGGTGGTAGTGCACAGAAGCACCAGAATTTTCACTCTTGCTTTCCTGACCGTAAAAAGTATTGGCACCCCAAATGTTTGTCAGGTCAACATACCAACCAACAAAACATTGATCTCAATTATTTCAGTTATCATTTTAATTAAATATGCCAGTCAATTGACAATTATAATATTAATACAGGATCACTGTGTCTGCTAACCCATTTTTGTACTTGTTACAAATATGGAAAAATATTTAAGTTACATTGACAAGAGCTCGGTTTTACTGGGTTGTTTCAGGAACACAGGGACATATCCATTATGCAATAATTTTCTCAATTTGTTTGAAAATGATATCAAAAGACTCAAACATCAAGCTATGCTGAGTGTAGGCTAATCCGGCTTACCTCCATTTCGTGAGGGACAAACCCGGATTTAAACTTGGTTTACTAACAAAACTTACATGTGTCGTAGCACATTTTCCTAAAAACCCAGGCAAGTTATGTTCGCTGAATCACATAGACAAGGGTTGCATACGCCGGGGGCGCAACCCGGCACTCGCCAAATTAACCGGTATCAAAGGAATTATAGGCTTGCCGCCCGGCACTAAAATGCCAAACTGACTCAAAACAGCTATAAATTCTATATTGCAACTTGATTCAGTATTTTGAAGCAATTTTTCAAATTTACCCGGCACTAATTTTTGCTGTGAAACCCTGCAATAGACAAATTTAGACTAAATTCATATAAATAGATCTTGGGAATTGGTTGAAACTTGCCAAAATGTTTAATATTTGCCCCCCCCATTAACTTTTGCCCACCCCCAAAAAATGCACTTTCCCCCATCCCCCCTCCACCCAGTATGGTGTGCAACTGGTGTACATAAAGACATCACTCTGACTCATTTACTCCAGATATGGCTAGGTAACAACTGCGAACATGCAAAAATCTCAATTTTGACTGAATTGAGGGCGACTTCCAATTAAATACAATCCTGCAGCCCTTTAAAATACTATAGACCTTGTAGTTAAACATCAGAAATGTTGTAGAAAAATTACAACATACATGAGCATCTTTATCGAGGGTTGGAATCTGCAAGGACTGTAACTCAGCACTAAAAGAAATATTAAAGAATGTCTTAATTCTGCTGTAATACCGCTTTGGGAAATGTGATGTTAATATTTTCTTATAAGCAAAGCATTCATTTACTCAAAATATAAAACATATCTTAAAGCTCAAATCTCTACGTAAGCAAACATATAAAATTTAGTAAACAAAGAAACAATTTTGAATTATGAACAGAAGATTTAAAGGAAATTCTAACATTTCTTTTAGTGTTGAGTTACGTTCTTCTGAATTCTCAACCCTCGAGAGCTTGCGTATATTACAATCGCTTCGCCCGCTACGCATTAAGCATAGGCAATATTAGCATGATCCCTGATGATGAGCCAGTATTATAAAAATGGACCAGTTATTGGTGTCACTGTTTTGAAAAACTTTGATTCAAAAAAGTTTATTGGGGCTGCAGTTCGGTGGTTGTCATGAGTTGTACTAACTGAAGAACATACTGCACTGAATTGGTTTCACCATTCATACTAAACGGAGGTTCATTTCCACAAGAATACCAAAGTTAACATTTTTTTCAAGATATAAGATGTTACCTTAACTTGGATGACCCGATCAATAACCTCGTTCCCCCACTTTACTCCCGTCAAAATTAAGAATTTTGTATCAGAAGAAAGGTCTATTTTTCTCATTACCCCAACGAAACTTAAGGCCAAGGAATGTCAGAACAAATATGTCCCAAATGTGGTCGAAAATTAACATAGCTCGTCAGGGCCATTTGTAACATTTGTGTTCTGCTATCCAAATGGAGACCAAGAACTCAAAATTAGAATCCATGTTTTGGTAATCTGCTTCCATAGTGGGAGAGAAAAGACACATACGAAAAATTGGAACATGATCGGTTCACCCACCTTAAGAGCAAGCTTTTTATGCTTTCTATAATCATATTTGATCTATCCTAAACACATATACTATAGGATTATATTAATTTTAAAATATTTGTACATGTACAAGATCACAACAGTAACAACAAGTTATACACAGAAAATATATATATTGCCTTAATTTGATATATGTTAAGTTACATATTTACAATAATAATAATAATACTTTTACTGTGAAGGATAAAACTATACCCTTGAATATAGTACAACATTTGTAATCAGCTAGAAAAATAGGCTAATACAGCCTAAGAATGCTGTGCAGCTACAGAAAACAGTGATCAAAATAAGATCTGGCAAGAAAACAAGTGCAAGCATTTTACAACAGTTTGCTACATTTGAATAAAAGTTAGGTAAAAAAAAGTTTGTCTCACAAGAAATGTGAAAAATGCGAAATGCACTTTTTTTAGAAAAATGCTGTGAAATGCTGGATTTTAAAAAAAATTATTGCATTTTTGACCCACTTTTTTCATATTTTCGGACACTTCGCAGCCAAATTTTCATTTTTTTTCTGAAAATTTAAAAAAAGTCTTTCAAGTGCGTAAAAACATTAAAAAGATAATGCACTAAAAAGACCATTTTCAAACAAACATGTTTTTTTTTTTGGCCTTATAGCTGCTTGAAATAAAAATACAAATTTTACTGTTTGAAAATAAAATGATTAAAATCATTACCTTCCACAAAGAACATAAATTTGGTACTCTTCTTACAACATGAATCGATAAGTCTAGATCAATTTATAAAACTAGAGTCAGCCTTTTGAATAAACTTCTGCAACAGCTACCTAAAAGATCAGTGTCATAACTAGGGCAACACTTTAACAGTGGCACACTACAATGCTTAAAAGGGGCACCTTTTCCAGCTCAATTCATTCCATGTTATCCGCGATATTGTTGTCATATATTTTGGGCCAACATACTGCAGCGTGCAACCAGACCACAATGTGCCAACAGTCAGGGCCAATGGACCTAGAAACCCCTTAACTATGGGTATGCCACTTTAAATGGGGTTTAGGGCAACAAAAAGGGCTATTTGCATTTTGGGTCAAAATTAAACATAATCAAAATGATCCAAACTTGACCAGGAACCTAATAGTCATAATGACTATCGACATCAAACTTCTTTGTGTTATAGTGCAATAAAGGACTAAACCCTTGGTATGTAAATAAGTGTGCAGCTCAGTGCAGCTGGACATTGCAAGTGTGTGTTTGTGTGTTATTTACATCCTAGAGTGTAGAATGGGAGAGTGTAGGAAGGGAGCGAAATCATTTGGGGGAGTTCCTGATCACTCAAAACTGCAGTGGGTAATCATGATCATTCTTTAGTTTTTCCATCAAATTTACCCCATCTCTTTTCATACAAAATCGAGAACAAATTCAAATTCTGATAAAAACCAATGCAATGTTTTGTATTTCAAGCCTACAATATAAAAATAGCCCTTTTCAATGGTAAGTGTAATTTAAGATGTAAAACCAAATTTCCCAAGGAGAATTCTCTATTTTTACTGTGATTGCACCAAATAAAATAAATCTGTTATAATATATTCTCTTTAAATAAAAATTTGTTTTATTAAATATAAAATACCACTTGTCCTGCCAAAAGTAGGAGTTGTCTTCAGGTGTCCAATATTCATTTCATTTAAAAGATTGTTGAGCTTTAAAATGGCCTTTTCTTTTTTAAAATGTTTCTATTCCACAAAACAATGTCAAACTTTCATATCATTTTCTATATAAATTCCTCTCCTTTATTTGCCTAATCTTAACAGTTTTTGTGATGACAACTTGCTCCTTTCGAAATGACAGGTCAAACCCCGGGGGTCAAACATTCATAGTCACCATTTCAAGAATAAAACAAAGCAGAAGAAATGATTAAAATTAATACAATAAAGGAGTTCACAAAACAGTGGCTATTGTGCTGTTTTTGAAATGCGAGTACTAATGGTCTAACATAGAGGGCCTCCTCCATCTATGTTCATCAGCGACTGAGTTCCAGCTCCAGTATCCTGCCCCACATCTCTACATCCATGCAGCACATGTGTTTTGGAGGGATTTCTTCAAAGCAGTTGAAGTGACTGAATTCACCCTTGAGCCATTTTCTCTTGATTGCATGATGCCCAAAGTTGCGAATCAGGGTTTCCTTTATAAAAAGAAACAAAAAATGAATTACTGTGATGATAATGTTCACCAGTTGTGACAATCTTATCAATACATAAAAACAAAGCCAAAATTTCAGGTTTGTAAATCTTGTAGACAAAAAATTAAATAACCGATATAGAGCCTGTTTTATTATTTAAATTGACCCCGCCTTTCATACAGCATTTCTGATTGGCTAATTACATCATACATTTATTTCAATAACCAACTGAAATGCAACTTCCAATATTTGAGCTCTAGCCCTATTCAGCCTTACCACCATACTTATCATGTTTTGATTGGCTCAAAATATCACTTAAGTTACATAAAATGTGACCAATCAGCAAATAGTACTCATGCATGGGGTTAAATGAAATAATCTGGGGGGCACTTGTATTCAAAGGTGGATATGATGCATTAACAAGAAACGTGTAAAAAGGGTCTCTTTTTTTCCAACAGGCAATGTACGCGCGTATATTGATTAGGGTGTCAAAACAGCAAAATGTGGAAAAAAGGGTATATTTTTTCTTAACCCTGAAATTGTGGTGTACGTGTTAAGGGCATGTAATACTCAAATTAAGCAGAAATCAAAAAGATCAAAAATATTGTAAGCAAAGCAAGGTAATAAAGGGTATATCCCCCAACCTAGAGGCGAGACATTGTGTCTAGAAATCAAAGGCAGGTTCCGGGCAGAGTTGCCTGTCTCGCTAGCTTCAGCAATGGTTCAGCTTCACTGTGCTTAAACACTGAAAACTACATCTCCAACCTGGCTACATTACTTTACGATAGAGTGTAAGCTTATAATGCAAACACTTCTAAGGACAGACAGTTGCATAAAACTAAACCATGTTTCCTCAGACCAACCAATTAACTGGTCAATAGTTGCATTTATTAATATTACAATTACTCTACCTTCCATGAGTAGCCATTGGCTCTGTCTTCTGCGATATCAGCACGATCCTCACAATGACAGTCACAAAGTAGTTTCCACAGCCAGTCTGTATCTTGTATAACACTGTGCCAATCATGACAGGCCTGTGATGCAATACAAAGACTTGGGATATCGAGATGAAGAAGCACCATCATGGAGAGTTCAGGGGGGAGAACCTGTATAAAGTCTGGCATGGAAGTGGTTTTAGAATGTGTCTTATTTGAAGACATGGTTGAGAGAGAGGTAGCCTTCCTCAAGGTGATCTGCTTCTTTTGGTAAATGTTTGATTTTATAGCATCACTGGTTATTTTAGTGGAGTACAATCATTGAAGTTTACTTCATTAAAATAGTTGTGTCCAATATATTTCTATGACTTGGAGAACCTTTGAATTCAGGAATGTAGTCCCAAAATGTAGTATGCTGGCCAGCTGAGCTAAGCTGTAAATTGTGAGGAAAAAGAAGGAAGAAAAGAAAAGAAAATGATATTCAAAATTATTTTTACTCCAAATGTTTCGGCACTTAATATCGCATACTGATGAAGTGGGTTTTTAACCTTTGGGCTTGTGATATTTTTAAAATTAAATAGTGTATCAGCAAAAGTATTTCATATTTTTACCTCAGACAACAGCCAAATGTGAAAGAATTTGATTCTAATTTGAAGAAAATAAGTGTCCACCCAAAATGACCCAATTGTTAATATATATCCTCATCCTCAGAACTGCAGATTTTATTGGAAGTGGTAAAAATTTTGGTGAGCACTCTATGGGCTTACAAAAATGATATTTTTATCTCTCACATCAAAACTTGTGTCTGCGCATGCATGTGTGTGTGTGCATGTGTGTGATTGTGTGTGTGTGTGGCACATACTGTTGTATGGGCACTGACCACATGTTGTATGGGCACTGACCACCCTAAGGAAAGATTAAAATATAGGCTATGTTCATCCTTGTCTAACCAGAGAACAAAGTATGCCACTTTCAATATGAAAATAAAAAAGAAAAAAGTACATTCAATCTCTAGGTAAATTACATAGCTTTTGAGTTGAATTTCACATTTCAATAATGCTTGAATCACAGAATTATGGGAATTCTCTCTACTGATATCTGTACCTACCTCCTACAATGTAGATAACAAGGGCTTTCATAGCAGAAAATGTCTGAGAAACAGGGGCTATTGATATCCTAGATAGGAAATCATATGAAATTTGTTTCATTTTATAGTAGGTAGATCTAGTCTGAAGGTGCAACGAGAGAATTTTTTATATCAAGTGTCCCCCCAAAAATTGAAAGCTCTGATTTTTGCATTGATGGAAAGCTTACGGTCCCATCAAAAATATCCTCCCCTGAATATAAATCATAACATGCATAAAGCTGAATTTCTTAGGTACAAACAATGTGAAATTTTTAATTTTGTACGAAATTCAGCCTGTTTTATATTGAATATAAGAATACCAAAATCACTGTTTTAGAGCAGCAGCCCAGAAGGTTTTGATCAAACGAACGAGATACCAATATCTAAACACGGGAAAATTCAGAGAAAAATATAACTTTTGCAAATATGAATGTATGCCGGAGACCCACTGCTGCGTGTGGCCCAGGAGAGGGGTAAAGTTACTATGGGGGTCAAATGTTTGAACTGCTCTAGAATGTAATATAGCTCAAATTATTCCTTAGGTAACCAGGAGTAAAAAAGTCAATTGGGTCACATGCGTGTGGTGCCTCCTTTCCAAGATATTTGGGAAAATAGGCTAAAGGTCATTTGTTTATTCAAGAAAGGTCAAATTTCTTTGTAAAAATATTTAAAATAAATTTTTAATGATACCGATTCCAAATATGAAATGCTTTAAGCAACTTTCGGCTCTTCTTCTTGTTACCGGGAGGGGTAAAAAAATTCCCTGTAGAGTCTATGGGCAGGGCTCGCGCTAAGGATTTTTATTTGTTTAAGCAATGTTTTGAACAGCCCTTGCTTTGATCATGTTGGATTGAGTGGCAAACATACACAGATGTATAGGGAAAAATTGCTACACAATCTTAAATTGCAAATAGCAAAATGGCAGAAAATGTGTAGCAACTGCTTATGCTAAACTTTTATCAAGACCCTGCTCTATGGGATGGGGACCTTATGCCCCCCTATTAAAGGGAACCAACCCTATGCAAAATAAAAAATTATTTTGAATCAGTATCATTAAATAAAATTTTTGATATTTTTTTACAAAGAAATCTGGGTATTGCAAAGGGTGACCTTTCTTGAATAAACAAATGACCTTTTAGCCTATTTCCCAAATATCTTGGAAAGGAGGCACCACACGCATGCGACCCAATTGACTTTTTACTCCTGGTTACCTAAGGAATAATTTGAGCTATATTTTATTAGATTTGGAGCAGTTCAAACATTTGACCCCCATAGTAACTTTAACCCTCTCCTGGGGCCACACGCAGCAGCGGGTCTCCGGCAGATATTCATATTTGCAAATGTTATATTTTTCTCTGAATTTTCCCGCATTCAGATATTGGTATCTCGTTCGTTTGATCAAAACCTTCTGGGCTACCGGTCTATTTTCACTTTCTGTAGGTAAGAAATCTTTTGTATATTGAGCATCTGAAAGTTACATGACACAGTTAATGACAGTGACAATATATGCCTTGAAATCTCTTGTTCCTGTTCTTGAGGGTAAATGCATTTAATGTTTTCGACGACCCTGTACTTGAACAACAATAGCAATAGGGCAGTGCACCAGCAATATAACGGTAGACCCATACCGTTATAGTATAATCTCATTGAACACAATAGGGGAATTTGTAAACAAACGCAACGATGCGACGTCAACGCCCCATCATCAGCCCGTGTATCGTACGCAAAATTCACCATATAATTTTAAATACTTCATTACTTACCTTCTTCAAACTTTTAAGAAGACAAACAAAGATCTATTACAAGTATAATAATCTGACAAATTGTGCTCCTACTTATTTTGAAGGCGAAATTAAATGTGCTGTTTGTTCCCTGGTTGTAATCAAAACAAGACCGACGCCAGACGCTATGAAATGAGGTCATGGGATTCCCCGGAAGTGAGTGGGACTTTTAAATTCCGTGTTGCCACATTGGAAATATTACCATAATTGTAGAGCGCACCAAGAAGATTTCTGGCGGCCTGATTTCTGGGATGAAGTCTGGGTCGGGTCAGAATTTTCTCTCCCCTTTTGGCGGCGTTTTGTTTTCGCCACGGCGAATTTTTTTAATTTCCATTTTAAAAGGACTCCCACAACCACAGATTTTACCGGAAACGGGACCGAAGTGTTCAAAATGTGTTGGTTTGAAAGTTTTGAGCAAAAATGCCCCCATCATTGGTCACAAGGCCGACTCCTGAGCCTCTCACATCAACCTGATTAATATCGCGGAAACTTTACGGTTGGGGTTTTGGGGTGAAGGCCATGCTATCAAGATGAAAACGTTATTGGGCCATCGGCTAATAAGTATGGAAATATTTGGAGATCCTCACCTACGACATCTTATTGTGCCACCCTATAGACTCACTGGCCAAAATGCGACACTTATATTTGATAATTTTCTCACTACCGCTCGATGAGTGTGCAAGAATTCTATGAAGAACCTTCACTAAATTATTAATAGGCCTAGGTCAATGTTCTCTTCACATATATTTTGAAAGGTTAAGCAATGGAAGGCAGTGATGACACTTTGGTTCTTAAATTTTTGTTGGCGAAATAAAATGTACTGTTTTATTTTTTTTATTTTTTTTATAGTTGAGGGGTGCTTTGTTTTAGGGGTTCCTAGATTTTTAAAGGTTCTAACAAAGAACGCATTGTCATGGCTACAGACCTTTTTTTGTCCTATCGTTTCGTTCGTTCGTGCAATCCAAAATCACATGGAAGATCCGTCTTTAGCCAGCTAAGTTTCATCATCCAGGGTTGACAGCTGGAATTCCTCTTGGGGAATCTTGTAGACTCACAGTCATCTATGATGTTGCTAATGGTTTGTAACTCTCCACAATCGCAGTTTGGAGAAGGTTCTACTCCGATCTTGTGAATGAATTCTTTGTAAGGGGCGTTGGTGCGACCAACGGCCAGTTCTGAGTCTGTTGAGGTTGACCCATGCTTTCCTATCAGGTCAAAACCTTTGGGCTTGCCAATGGGCCTCCACAAACGGCCTAGGTTCAAATGGAGGATGACCATGCTCATACCATCTGCCTTGATCCAGGATGATCGATAGGTATACTGTGCCTGCAGTGTCATGGATTGGGTAGCAAGTGATTCCGTGGAATTCTCTGATCCTCAAAGGGTGTTGGGTGGTGGGATTAGGCTACCAGGTTCACAAATTAAAAATTTTTTTGGCGATTTGCTCGTCCTGAAGTGCCTCCTATGAAGAACTCTACCAAATCTTCACGCGACACGGGGTTAACCCAAAAAGGTTCTGGTAGCCAAGAAATGGTTTCTTTGGTAGAACCTAACTCTAGGAATCCTTAAATGGATGGTAATAACGCACCCTTTGAGTATGGCCGTAGTTCTGGTATCACAGGAAGGAAAAAAAAATTGGGGCCATGAAATTATTTTGGACTCAAAAGGGTTTCACCGCCTTTCATGTTGCTTAAAACCTTTCAAATATAGTGAACAATATTTAAAAAAAAAAAAAAAAAACCTATTTAAAAAAAATTTGGAGGGTGCTTCATAAACTTTTTAAGGTTCTTGATATAACTTTATCACTGCTTGTTGGTGAACAAATACAGACAAAAAAAGAGTTCTATGGTGAAACCTTTATTTTTCTAAGAGTGCATGGGTCTATTAGCGAAATTTTTTATGTGAATTGATCCTTAGAATTTAAAGAGACATGAGATTTCCAGAAAAAGCGCCCCAATATTTTCGAACCCGGGATTTTGCATATTGGAAGGCTTTCCAATATTAGATCACACCTGAAGTGAATAAAGCGGAATAGCGCCGTCTTTATGTCATAATATGATGATTTAGACTTTCTGTCGTGCCCCCCCCCCCCCCCACGACAGCGAGCGAGCTGAGTGAGTGAGTTGAAGTGAATTAGTGAAGTGCAAATGAAAGGAGTTGGAGTGGAGTGACGTGAGATGAGTTTTGTTGGTGAGTAGGCGAGATAGAGGGAGAGAAGGAGGAAAAGGAGAGGAGAGAGGCCAGGGAGAGAGAACAAAAACAAACAAAAACAAAACCGCAATCGGGTGATTCGCAACAACCTGAAGGAGGAGGATACATAATGAGCTTATGAATGTATCTGCAACTTTACTACGTACAAAAACATGACCCAGGCCAAGGCAGATTCGACCTGTTTACTGAAACAGCTGATCACGATCAGTTGAAGCGTTACCGATGTGTTCAATGTGTATCCGTGTTTGGCAGCCAACCCGATTGGAAATCTGTGCATACATATTTGCCGACAAAGATGCCCTCACGAGCTAAAAGTAGGCGACGGTTTTCCAAATTGGATGGTACAGGAGATGCAGATACTGAGAGTATTCAGGCGTGCATTCGCGAAACGAATGAATTCTTATCATCCAAAGGGTGGTACGGTACTGTTTTTTATCAGAGTCATAGTAAATGTGATATTAGTAATATTATATTAAAAGTCGATTAATTATGGTTGAAGACTTGTGAATTTTAAAGAGACACTGGCACATTTGAAAATAGTGTGCTTTTCATGCTCGCCCAATCTCAAAACAGCTGTGTGTGTCTCAGGTATTGAGGGTCATCCTCGCCTTTTATGGGTCTTTCACAAGAGGCTTGGTGATGCTCTCTGTTCAGAATCTGGGCTAAACTTCTTTTTCAATACATTGATTTAGAGGTAATAATTAAGCTTGTGAGTAGATGGGTTTGGTGGACCAGATATTTGTTTGCTTCCAACCACCAAGCTAAAGTACAGGTAATAAAAAAAAATGGCTGTGCTCTCAAGATTTTTCAAAATTGCTATTTGTGCATGGTTGAACAGCAGCCGACAACATCCCGGCGAGCTATGTTATGAGTGTCATTGTTACATTAAGAGTTCTTCAACAGACTTTAGTAGGGTTGTGGAAAATTTGATATTCGGTTTAATATAACGGTTTTTAAACAAAAAATATGTGACCGGTTTGAAGTTTTTTGCTTTTGAAACGGTTTCGGGTGTATAAAAAGAACATTTAGCACAAAATAATTACCTCAACTGGTTCATCGAGTTTTCTTGGGAAATGCGAAAGTAAATGTCCGTGTTTGAAATGGCAGCAGTGCGTGACATGATGTTGGTTTTGTAACCATTGCACAGCGGGGTTGCTGGCTGCTGTGGGCAGATGGTTGAAACCATTATATACATAGCTTCACCTGGAAATTGATTAGGCCCAAATCAGCACCCTTACTGGGGAAAACACCAATGATTTTTTTTTTTTTTTTAATAAAATGAATCTGGAGTCATTTTAGTAGCAGACGGAAGATAGGCGTTTAACAAGAAAACGCACACCAGGGTTGATTCCCATTGTGGGCGCGTTAATATTGAAATTTAACTATTAGTTCTCCCAGGTAGAGGAAGGATGGATATTTATTAATTTTCCTGGAGATAGCCAAGCAACACAAGTGTTTGAAAAAAAAAACCCATGCTTGTCTTAACCCCTTCATCTACTCCATGTGTACTTGGCCGGATTCGAAACCGGCGACTTCGTATTACTTAGGCACGGCGCTCTAACAAATGAGCATCAGTCCGGGTGGGTAGACGAGCGATAGATATCATCTATAGGTGTGTTGTTAGGTCCGAAAGGTTGTCCATCGCTTTCCTAGCGGATAGAATCAGAACGGTATATTTTACATATTACAATTATTTGGTTTTTGAAATTTTGAAATCTACTTAGTTCTCCAGGTAGAAGAGGAGGATATTAGTAATCTGTCCCTGGAGATAGCCAGCGCACAAGTGTTGAAAAACCCAGGTGCACCTTGGACGGATGCGAACCGGCGACCTCCGATTACTAGCACGGCGCTTAACCCAATGGAGCCATCAAGTCCGGGGTGGTAGACGAGCGATAGATATAATCTAGAGGTGTTAGGTACGAAAGGTGTCCATCGCTTTCATAGCGGATAGCTTCAGACGTTATTTTACAGATACAACTTTATTATTAGGATCCCCTAGCACTATAGATTAGATCTATCGCGTCGACCAACCCGGACTGATGGCTCAGTTGGTTTTTAGAGCGCAGTGCTAGTATTGCGAGGTAATACGGAGGTCGCAGGTTCGAATCCCGGGCCAAGGACACATGGGTTTTTTTTTTCAACACTGGTTGCGCTGGCTATCTCCAGGGAAAGATTACTAAATACTTCGAGATATAATATTGGGCAAGCTACAGTGAAAGTGGCAATGCCAAAAGGGGGCTGTGGTATTTAGCGGTTTCAGACCCCCCTTTGGCCCAGCAGACCAACAGACCACCAGACCCCCCCCCCCCCCCCCCCCCCCCCCCCCCGCTGAAACAAAAATGACTGATTTTTGGCAAAAAAAATCAGTGAGTTTTTTGCGGACAAAATAGGTTTACCAATCTCCAAACGTTTGATTATTGTTGCCCAACCCGACATTTCACTATTTTGCCCCTCCTCCAAAAACATGTCACTTTTTCTTTGTTCCCCCACCCCCCCGAAAAAGCGGGTTGGCACCGCCATGGAAAGTGGTTGGCTGACATCGTTGTGATACAACAGGCACCGAGCCAGTGTGGTGGTTTGCAAGGGGGAAAACAAATGTCCCCAAACCACACACAAATATCCCAAGTCATAGCTGCAAGCGTCCCAAAAAAGGCTCAAATAACAGAAATAGCTGTATTTTTACTTCCCGATTTCCATGTGAAAAACCAATTTTCAAAGGGCACTACGCCACCCTTTTTCTCACTGGCTATGCCACTAGATCAGGCCCGTGTTAAACAGGAAATTTTTAGGAGAGGGGCAGATTTTTAAGGGATTTTTCCCCCAAATTTGACCCTTTTTACCAAAATTGTTTTCAACAAAATAGCATTTAAAACACTATTTTTGGCTCCATTTACAAAATGATTTGTTAGGGGGTTTGGGGGGATTTTTGAAATTTTGGGGAATTAGCCTCCCCACCCCACACCACCCCAAATGTTAGGGACTGCACTTAAGCACTAAGGTCAGTCAGCGCTCAACAGTGGCATAGTGCCAGTGATGTGGCAGTGAAAATAACAGTGGCATTAGGGACAAGGAGTTGCCTCCTCAAAAGTCGCAAAAGGTTGACTTGAGGACAGACAATTTTCTTTTGCAATTTCTTTAGGTGAAAACAGGGACTTGGACTTGGGTCATCCCCAGTCATGGCTGTTCGACTCCCACAAATTTTCTCTTTTTTTAGAAGAATTTGAGCAGGGGTGACACAATGTTGAAAAATGATATAAGTAGGGCACATGTGCAAGAGCTATAACCTCTACAAATATCAGAAAAATCCATTGTGGGAATCTTGCATAGGCCTACACAGGTCTTCATTTGTATGGATTAAAACCCTCTATCATGTCCATAGAAAGACGCCGGCAAACTAGATTTTAAGAAAAGATCACAGCCCGCAATGAAATTTTGTTAAAATTTAACCGGATTAGGTAGTGGAATTTAATCATAATTAGTGTCAAACGTGGAATGGTGTGTGCTTGATATTTTATTGGGTTTTGTCATTTTTCAAACGCTGCTGTGTGCAGTCCCCAAATACAACTAACCACAAGGCATCTATTACAATATGATTTTATGGTATGGGAAGAGTTTCGTATAGCCATGTTTGCCAAATTTATGTTGCTTTTGTTTTACACACATTTATTACTTCATTTTCTCTTTCCTTATATTGCCATTTTTTCCTCCAGGAACTATTGACAAGGGCTATCCAAAACGCGCAGAGGGATATGCTTTGAGATGGTGCGCCTGCCAACAACAAAGCCTGATGGGGAAAATTTTCAAACCTGACTCTTGATTGGGAATTCCAAAACAGTATGTCAAAAGGATAGCCAGGAATATGCACAGGAAGACGAAGGTAAACTGTGTGCCGTATCTGCAGGAATTTTTGGCTTCCTCACTAACACATTATTTTTTTAGATTTCCTCCAAAATTCGAGTATCAAAATATGAATTTTAAAGCACATGATGCACTATAACGGTGGCTTATATTTCCCTATTATGCTAACATGCTCTTATGCCTCTGTTGCTTTTCACTTTTCTGCATCTAAGGGAAGGCTTATTCTAAAGTATTATAATAGCCGTCTAATTTCTGAAACAAATGGCATACGCGCGTTCTGGTGAATTTGCGTATTGGATTCCCGTTGTCAGCGTGTCACAACAGGTTTACGAGGCGCAATGCCAGAAATTGTTTCAAGAATTGCTGCCGAAGACGTATAATAAAGCCCAAAGGTTGATGTCTTAAATTAAGTTTGGTTTGAGGTAGGTCATGCTCCCAACGGTCTGGAAGCATTTTATAGCAATTTCACAAAAATGGGACCATGAATTACCACTGATAGATTTTTTTTGCTTTATCAAAAAGTTTGCGACAAATTTGAAATACATCTAGGTCTATTGAGAAAACTAACTTTAAAAAATGACCAGGGGATTGTACCATACTCTTATCAAAACTGCCGGACCTGTAAAGTGGACTCTCTGTACATGGGAGTGGGACCGATGGCTTGACATCCCCTCTTAAGGTAATCTTCTTGTCCACAAAGAATGCTGGGGCTGGGGGGAGGCAGAATCTAATTTCAACCCTACATTGTAGCTCTATTTTTATAAAAACAAGAGAAACTCGGGATTTACGCGATGCGTAAATAATGTCCCTGCCCGAATGTTGTGATCACTAACATGGGATAAATGCAACCTTCACCACCCCACCCCACTCTCTCCAATACCCCGCAACCCCACTCCACCCCCTCCCCAAGACCTGCACAACCCCATGCCCCACAAACCCCCCACTTCATACCCCAACACCCCCAGCAAGCACCACCCCACCCCTCCTAACAACCCCAACCCCACCCCCAATACCCGTAAATTGTTGTGTTGTAACATGCCTCCCCCTTCCCCAACACCCGCAACCCGCCATTCCCTCCCAACACCACGCAAACACCCTTTCATCCTCCCCAACACCATTGCAACACCCCTACCCCCTCCACAAAACGCGCTCTCAGACCCAAACCCCCGCCCCCACAACACACCGCAAAACCCCACCCCCCCCCAAAAAGCCCCCACACACCAACCCAACGCACCTGCCCCAAACCCAACCCCCCTCCCCAAACACCCCACCACTCTCCCATAGCATAGTCGTCTCATGTAGCGAAGAAGGGGGGGAGGAATTGATGCCGATCGATGTGTACCGTTTCAGAGATCCAGCAATTACGCATATTTAATTAGCTATTTGCATACTAAGCCGCAATATATCACAACCTTTCAAATTGCAAAAAAAAAAAGATGTGCCCATGATAGGCTACTATGCAGGGAAAGGAAAGGAATTTTGAGTAGCCAATGTTACCGTTTCAAAATATAGCAATTACGCTGATTTTTGCATATATTAGGCTCTTTGCATACTCAATTTTCCCGAATAATATTGCCGCAAACATCTAATTCAGGTCAAGAAACTCTTCAGACACTATCATTCCACCAAGTTACATCATTATACGCCCTTTAAGGAACTCCAGAACAATTGACACAGGAATTGCAGGAAAATTCTCATAAATTATGCAAAATTAGATACGAATTAGCATATTTCTACGGCCACAATCTATTGGTGAGAACTCATCAACCGCTTTTCACCAACGTTACCATCATTGTCGCCCTTAGGAATCCAGATAAAGATATAATGGTATTACACATGGGTTAACATTTTTGTCACGATAAGGACGGACGAACGGGACGATGATCATTTCATAGTCCCCGTTTGGAACTGTTCGGCAGAGAGGGGGGACAATTACCAGAATTGGTCTGTAATTAAATCTCAGCAAATCCCCACAAATTGAACAGGGGGACCTCCAGCTTCAAAGGCAAATACCCAAACCAGTGAGTGATGATTTTGGTTTAAAGGAGCAAATTGGAGCAAAACCCAAGATCACAAGTATAATTTTATTCATTCAATAAAAACAAAGAACAGGACAGCGCTTAACTTCAATAGTATTATTTCTCATCTTTAGTTACAGACCACCCATCTGTAGTGATGAAGTTTGCAAGTCAGCAACACACCCGGAGTATTTTAATCATCATGGTACAGACACCTGATAGAACAGCCTTCCTACCGAGTAATAAGAGAAACTACAAAAGACTATCATCTTCACAGGTTCTTTTCTCCCGGCCACGTTCAAGAATTCCGAGGTCCATACTTAAAATTGGGGTGGCCTTGGGAGCCTTACAGTGTTTTCACGTTTCCATTGTGTTTGTGGTATGAATGGCAGTTTACGTTTATGGAAACGTGTGACCAAGATCTAAGAAACTGGACAGTTTGTTGCTAAACTTTGATAATAGTTTTTGTTAACGATCTAATATATTCAGTGGATTTTGGCCCCAAAACATGGCACTACGTAATACGCAGTATCTTTTTTTCAAGATTCAGACCACTTTTTTTAACCAGTTAAAAACAAAAGAAGTTCCACAATAACAACAAAAATAAAATCCTATTTTGACAAGTTAGGTTAAGGTTAGTGATTCATTTGATTTAATATAGCGAAAGATTGTCATGGTGTTCCTAAATCTGTCCAATATGTAAGCAGGGGTGAGGGGCGGCCAGAAATCCCATTTGCAGACGTCGCCAGTGGTTTAACCGGCAAACCGAAATCTTGACGAAAATTCTGAATTTTTTATATGTTGCAAGGAATATGTTTTATTCCAACCGTTTCTTCAACTCCACGGAAGGGTTATTTCGAATTTTTGTATGAATAACGAATGAGGACGAGGTCGTATGTGGGGTCATGGGAACACCCATGAACAACCCACATCAAAGACCCAGAATGGTGTTGGTGGTGGCAATACGTAAAAATTTGCGTATTCTTTGACATTTTGTTTTGTGAGTTGCGATATGAAGAGGGCTTGGCAGCCCACGCCTGAGTGTAGTGCATCATGAACTTGGTTTTGACGACTCCACAACTGCATTCTAAATAAAATCATTGGTTTATAGTCTGGAAATAGAATAAGGGGACTAACTGCATGTCTGCTTAATTGACAGTGCTAAAAATAAATCTGCCACAACTAATATTGTAAACAGCCAATCCAAAGTCATTTAAGCAGAAAGTTTTTAATGTGAATTTTGTGTCAGCAAGGCAAACTTGGAATTAAAAGGAGTATATTTTCATTCATGTTTTGCATAGCCCCACATAAAACTCTACTTCATAAACAGCAAAGTCCCGTGCTGGGCTGTTTGACTAAACCTCATGGTACATCAATTGACTGACTAATTCTCTCTGCAGTCAGTGACTTGGATATGATCTGAGGAATCTGGACAGTTTGTTGCTAACTGATAGCAGTTTTTGTTTTAAAAATCCAGTATATTACGAGTATAAGTTTCTATTCCAACAAAAAGTGTGTCTCAGTGGCGTTTGGCCCCAACCCTATGACACTACCATTACTATGGTGGTGTCTTGTTATTCACCTGGATTGAACGCAGAAGTGGGGGATATGCGATACCGCACATGTCCGTATGTACGTTCAAGTTTGGTTAGATTTTGGTTTGTCAGGTCTTCTTTGAAAAGTTGGAAGTCCGATTGAAACCAGACTTGTGGTTAACCCTAGCACAGCTAAATCTCACCAAAGCTCAGTGTGTTAATTGAGAAGTCCAGAAAGTAGCGATGACGTCCTCAAACCAAGACTCATATGGGCACAAAATCGCTGGCCGGGCCAGCGACACCGCCATAGCGTGCTATCCCGGGTCATGGGGGGGTTCGAATTCCACCCGAATTTGCGACTTTTCTTGTTCCCCTCTTCCCTCACTCCTTCAGTTCCTCCCGGGAGATCGGCTAGAAACCGACGTCAGGGTTAGGGTTATGGTGTAATAGAGGTTCCTTCATATGTGCATGACGTCAAAGGTCATGGACCAAAGTCAAAGGTCATCTGAGCTCATGTTCCATAATGCCATCTTGCCAGGGGGATCACACAAAAGTTTACTTACTGTATTTTTCAGATTCAGACCACTTTTTTGTACCATTTAAAAAAAAGTTACAGAATAATAAAAGAAACCCAAATTTGAAAAGCCACAAGTTAGTAATTCATATGATTTGCTAGAGCGAAAAGATATCATCGGTGGCTCTAATTCGGTCAATATCACAGAGTATCATAGGATTTAGTTGAAGATTCCGCAACTCGAATAATATAAAAATTATTTTAGTCAGGTATAGAATAAGGCACCTTAACAGGAGTTACGTGTCAGAGGGAGCAAATTACTGGTTTTGAGGCAGAATTTCCCAGTTGGAGGTGGTTTTTAATGGAGATTTAGCATGATTTTCAAGCTCTTTCTACCCGGTCAAAGCTCTGTAGGGTGGTAACCCGGCGTGGACTTTGTGTTATATCTGCCGTCTGCTGAATTAAAGGTGCATTTCATGATTTCAGCACCTTCTGTTTTATTCATTGTTCGCTTGATATCCTTGAGATAAGCTTATTTACAAAATTTTGAGTTGATCCCGCTCTTGTGTTATGAGCAATTGCGGTCCCATAGGCCACCGTGCTCTAATTTGTCCGTTTACGGACAGAAAATACAAAATTGCGAATTTCTTACAGATATGACCAAATTTGCACGTATGATTAGGTACACGTGGATTACTTAGGCTAATGGTTCAGTTGATATAAAAATCTCAACTTGTTTTAGGTAAGTCGGGGGGACAAGGCTGTGGATCACAAAATGCCCCTTTAATGTTGGCAGAGTAATTTTATCGTAAAATCGTTCTGTTTACCCATAAAGGTGTTGAATTGGTCTTAATTTCAGGTGAGGGCTTTACAACCATGCAAATATATCAATTTTGAAAATCCTGAGGGTGCACTATTTTTCAAATGTGCCAGGGTCTCTTTAAGCAGAAAGTTTACTTACGTGAATTATTATGTCAGCACGTCATAAACCTGAACTAAAAGTATTTTTCACTAATATATTGTTTGAACCTGCCCCAACCAATCCCTACATTCAAACAGCACAGTCTGTGACAAAACAGTGCGACAAAAAATTGGTAAACGCAATTGATCGGTTAATTCTATCAGATTCTTAAAGGTGCTTGTTCCGATTTATGTGTATTGTGTACTCTACTTGATATGAGAGCCTGGCACTTACACATACACCCCATCAAGTACCGTGGGAAACAAACTTTGCGGTTTTGATGGTAGACGCAATAATGCAGGTTGCAAAGCCCTATTCAATACTGTGCTAATATTGATGGTTAACCACTAAAACGGCGGTTTTTTGTTTATATCTTGGGAATGAAATGGATTTGAGGGCTCAAATTTCAGGACGATAATGAGAAAAATACGGCCTTTCATCTTATATCAAAATCGATACTACTTCCGGGTAAATCGGGGGTCCCAAAGATGATCGGAACACGCACCTTTAAACACTTGAGATTGTTATAAATGCAATTTCATTGGTTCCTAGCCGTGTAATGATATCACATGGTTCACACTGTGCATAGTAAAAATGGACTGATCAATTTAAAAAGCTGGGGTAGTCATTGGATAACTAATCTACCATACATTCAGTAATAGGTACTAAGAGTTCTTATATTGACATGAGAATAAAGCTATTTTTAGCCTCTTTTAGCAACTTTAAAAATTGACCCCTGTACAACTGAAATTTACCTTTTATTGATTTTTGCTGTTTTTAGCCTATAACTCTGAAACTTTAGACTGTAGATATTACAAACTATACCTTTTCTGAATCCTTACGGTTTAGACACATACTGTGGTATACTTTTCAACATGATTGGATCAATTTAAAAATTTGACCCCTGTACAATCTTTGTCTTGGCCCCTCTCCTTAAAGAGACATGAGGACATTCAGGCGGTGGCGGCCAAGCCTCATTCATTATAGCAATTCACCAAAAATGTCAAAAGAAATTACAGCAATACGGAGTTGAAACCACAAACCAATTTGGGTGCTTTGATGTGGGTCGGTCATTGGTGTTCTCATGACCTACATACGACCTCGTCCTTGTTCGTTATTAATACAAAAAAATCAGAAATAACCCTTCCAGTGGAGTTGATTCTTCAACTCCAACGGTTTTGGAATAAGAAAATATTCCTTGACAACATATACAAAAATTCAGAATTTTTCGTCAAGATTTCGCTTTTACGTGTTAAACCAATGGCGACGTCTGAAATTGGGATTTCTTGGCCGCCCTCCCCTGAGGACATTTTCAGAGAGAGAAGCGCCCTCAATTTTTTTTTAACCCAGGTTTGTGCATATTTGAAATGCTTTCTAATGTATTATGTCACACCTGAAGTGAATAAGCTGAAAACGCCGTCTTTATGTAATAAGATGATTTAGTAATTTAAGTTGTGCACGAAAGAAATTCAAAGCATGGTTTCCTATAGGGACGATTAGGATAGCAGGCCAGTTCAAAACAAGGTTTGCGGTTTGCTTTCGTGCTTGTTTGTCAAAAAAACCTTTGAAACGTTCTCGGTAGGTTGTCTACAACTGATCAAGTGCAATTTGAGAAAAAATTGTATCCTCAAAAAAATCTCCTGTCACTTTAAGGCACCATTTGCAGCACTTAAGAATCGCGTTTCATGGGTTTCTGTCAGGCTGTCGCCATATTTAATCACTCAAAATCACTTTTGTACTCGAGATGTGTTACAAATGTCTGCTAGAGTGTTTCCAAATGTGGACAATATGATTGGCCCATTGGGTAGTTCTCAAAACTATGATAATGAAGTGTGTATGCTCCAGTAATTTCACTCACATTTTTTCTCAAGAGTATTTCACTCTTGGAGCAAAATTCTCAAGAGTGAAAATAATCTGAAGAGTGAAATGTGTACCGACTATTGCTGAGAACAGAACGTTGAAGAGTGACTTCACTCTAAGTAACTTTTTTCAAAGAGTGAAATGCAACGCTCAAGAGTATTTCACTCTCGATATGGAGCGATTGAAATTGCTGTGCTCATCACAATACTTTTGGCACCTCAGTTCTGGTTACAGCGTTTCAGGAGAATCCACAGGTTTGGGTTATAAATAGAAGTCTGTGACTATGATACATTTGTGTTTGAAAATGAGCAAAGAAAAGGAATGCCTCTATTATGTATGGTCACAACTTGACCGCTATACTTCGTTTCCCTACCTCTATGCAGAGATGTCAGTGCAGATTTGATGGTCGCACCAGTAAACTGTGCACGCTGACTTAAAGCATTGGCATTTTACATGCAAACGAAGACAGCATAATCTTGACATGAGGTGCATTAAGGTAGAGAAATGTAGTATAGTATATTTTTATTCAAAGAAAATTTCCTGCAAATATTGCATAATTTTTACGAAGATGTTTCACTTTCTATGCCAGATCAGTGAATAAATGAACTCAATAAGAACAAGCTAGTTGCCTTTTTGTCTCTATGTACATCTATAACAGTAGCTGAAGTACAAAAATAAGGTATTGGAGTCACATATTTCAAATGCTAAGTTATGGAATTATTACACTGTACACTATATATATACTGATATTTAATAAAAATGGAAGGGATGTAAACTTATGTTTCTGTAAGATAACCCTTCCTCATCTGACATGACACACTTTACCAAGTGACAAACGTTTACAATTGTAACAGCAATAGCCTTTGTAGACCTAATCATTGCTCTACACCATCTTTCTACAGCTATACCCTATCCCTAAACTTTACCTGGGGGGGGGGGGAGAACTACCCTAATTTTTACAAAAATTTATGTTCATGCATTGTTAGTTTGCTGAATTGAAGTATATCAAGTCATATATCAAAACAAACCTTGGAATTCAAGGTTTATAAAATTGAACATTTTGCACCATACCATCTTGCATATGCAAATTAGCCAAGGTCAAAAGTTTACAATTAGATGATTATAGGACAATGTTTAGGGTATGAAGATTTTTTTGTTTGGATTTTCAAATGCACTCCTCCCCCCCCCCAAAAAAAAAGAATTTTGAGAATACCGCAATCCAAAATAGATACATATAAATAATTGTATACTTTCTCTGTAAACCAAAATCTCATTTTCTTTTTCTTTAGAGAAAAATAAATTGCGGGTAGACGCCCACACCCCCTACATAACCTACAACCCAAAATAAATTCTGCTCATAAGCAAGAGCGTCAGCAGAATGTCAAAAACAAGAGCACCAATGGTAATGTTTCTTTTTTCATAATGGAGTTGGTGGTCTGACAATCCATGCATGTTTTCACTGAGCTGAACTTCGCAATTTTTTTGGTGGGCAATTATCATTGAGTTTTCTTCCTCCCCCAAGACCTAAGATATTGCAAATGCTTTTAAAAAATCAATATACTCACTGACTACAACCTCAACAAATTGCCTGTCAGATTGCCCAGGGCCTGAAAAATTCTTTGGGCAATTACATTGGTTGTATAAAAACCACCCGTCCACGGGTATTTAAATATTTTAAAGCAAACTGGTTCACTTTAAATTTGTTAATATTTTTCTTTTTTTAAATTTTTGACCCTTTTCTGAAGTTTTAGAATTTACTGAAATAAGTTTTTAATATCGTATTTTAAAATTGAATTGAGAATTTTTTGTCTACCTTTGAAGTTTAAAAAACGTAGGCCAGTGCGGGCCAGTGCTATTTGACGTAGGTTACCCTATCGGGCAGCTGCCAGAACATATTAATCAAGGCCGCTGACTACTCTAATGATACCTCTGTGATTGGCTCATAACCAGCTCTCTTCTCTGGCACTGCACGAGTACACATATCCGTACTGGCAACGACAGGTAATCACCGGCGTTGTGGGGCGCTGCAGCACTCAGTCACACTTCCCTGTGTTTAGTACGCGGGTCAAAGTTCATGTCACTCGGACAAGTAACAAACAAAGTTTCGTTCCTCAACCAGGACATGATACAGCGTTACCGCCCAGTAACCCCATCGTTGTTTTACCACTTAAGTGACTTCAATTTGTTCCAGTCCAGACCCCTCGTTTAAAACCCGCGTCGATGGCTAAAAATGCTCCGTCGGGAAGAAAGAAAGACGTTCACAGGGTAGTTTAACCCTTATTTACACTAAAACATTGTTGGCATATCGCGCGATTTTGAAGCAGAATGTGATTGTAAGCCTTTAAAGTTGACTCACTTTACCAACACAAAAGTCCGATATTTTTGCAGCATCGCACAGCTTATTCCGATTGTAATCGGCCATCTTTGATTTCTCTTTGCTCTAAATCATGCCGGTCAGAGGAAGTATAGCCGCTACACATAATAACTGCGACAAACGGTATTATTTCCTGTTATATCGATATCGTAGCATATATGCAAGCGTTAGTGATGACATCATTCTTAACCGATGTGTTACTGTGAACCAGTAACTACATGTGTTCTAGTGCGAGGCCGAGAGATACTGATTACAGGACACAACACAAAGAGGGCCCTTTGAGTATCCATCAATGGTTCGACCACCCATTCTCGACTGGTATTGCTGGTTTGCTCATTCTTTGATATTACCCTCAAGCAACCAATCAAAATAGTCTTCAGGTGATGACAAATACACAGGTAGTGCTTAGGGTGTTAGGAGAACAAGATACAAGAGAAGCAAAATGTAAATGGACAGCTTCCGCAGTGAACCTTTAGATGACATTTGACTACTTATCCCCCACCCTACCTAACTTACTAAAGTATTATTGCACCCAACTTTGCACAATACTCTATCATTTCTGTGAGAATTTAGTCCCGTTATTTTATGATTTGACCAAACAACTTCAACAGAACCTTTTTGGTGTTAATATACTGTGAATTGTCTAAAATAATATATTAAAAGTTTACAAAATCACCTAGTGGAACATGTTTGACATAAGGGGGCAAAACATTTGTCACCGGGGTAAAACATTAGGATTTTAAATGATGTACCAATTTTATTGGGCTACGCTTAGAGTTTAAAAAAAGGTATAGTTTTACCCTATCTGTGATTTATATTTTCAGTACAATAGGCACTAACATTTCATTTGTCCCACGATGATGAAGTAAATGACATAAGATTCTTTGTTTATAACTTGCTATATAGAATAACAGAGCTATGACTAGTGACCTCCCAAGACCCTGTGCCCCCCGTTCCACTTTTCATTCCAATTATACAACGAATACTAGATAGTGGCAACCAGTTATTTTTGCGGCTCCTTACCATTAGACTAACAATTTGAAACCAATATTTTTATAACGCACGGATATACATCTGAAAAATTTAACCCCCTAATTGTGACCTGACCTAGTTTTGACTCATAACTTTTGAACTACAACCTACAGTCGGGCACACCATACCGTTTTTTTAATCCTAGGAAAGGTGACGAACACGTTGGGATACCTTTTGACGCGTTTTGTTCCGTTTCATGTTTTGACCCCTGTAATAAAAAACCTTACCCCCTTGAATATATGGTTCCTCTCCTTTGATTTCGGTAAACTTTTGATATGGTTGTTTTTGATATGATTTAAAGAAATGCCATTAATCTGTACCACAAGGTGCCATGAAATGTTAACCTTTCCAGATTAATTCTTGAACATTTATGAATACCACATCCATTTTATGATTTTAAAATTTACAAAACACTGAAAAGGTGTGGGACCTGATCAACAACCTTGTCCTACTGGTCCCTTCACAACCCTTCCAACACCCTATCCAAAACTTGGGTACCATAAAGAATTCACATGTTCACATTACCCTAATGAAATTTGAAGCAATAACAGCACATTTTTTGCAGGCAGCACCACTTTTCCAACAGTTAGGTTTTTTGCACTGTTGTATTTGTAATTTGCTATAAATATACCTGAGAATGGTAAAGTTTGAACTTGTCTATATATACAGTGGCTCGAAAATGTGGGGAATTTGGGAAGCTCCCTTCCCAGATTATGTAAGAACAGTGGTGTTCTCATGACTCGTAAGGAATGCTTGCTTACCTCTCCGATGTTGATGTAACAAATTGCATTGTCTTTAGGCAGATGCCAAACCTCCCATAAATATTATATTTTCCCCCCCCCCCCATAATATATATTCATTTTTCGATCACACCGTATGACGACAACCCCCCCCAAGTGAAGTCATACCCACTATCCTCTTCCTCTTTTCGTCTTACCGTCGAAAGATAAACATCCTGCAGGGGCGGGGCGGGACAACAAATCGTAGAGGTAAGCAAGCATTCCTTACGATCCATTGAACCCAACTGTCTTACATGACTCATACCGGAATCTGCTTACCTTCAATCCTATGTTATGTAACAAATATGGCATTAACATCGCCAGATAGCACAGGTACTAGGAGGCGGTGGCAGTATCAAACGGCACAGACCTGGATTGCGTTGAATCGAAATGAGTATAATCTGAATTGCAAGCAATTCAGAAGTATTAAGAGCAGCGCAAGGGCACAAATGCCAATACAAAGACATGTAAACCTAAGCAACACCATTACGAGAGATAATTTGCTGAGCCCCCTGAAAGATTGGCTCCTGGAAGAGGAAAAAAAAGAAAAAAGCCAAAAAAACTGGCTAGATAAGCGACGTACCTAGAGAGACGTCACACGAAACCAGCACCCCCTCGTGGCAACAACACACGGCGCATAACTGAGAGGTGTACTCCCAAGTATGAGGGTCTACAAGGCTTCAGAGCAGAGCCCGAGCCGTTAGACCCAATCGCCACCCTCTGGGCCCATGAAGGGCCGAGAGGAAGGGGCACCGCAGGTAAGCGGAGACTGAGGAGGGCTGAGAGAGCCCAAATCCTCAAGACCCTCGACTAGCCACGTACTCATCTTCGAGAAAACGCACTCGTCAAGGACCAGGAAGCTTGAGTCCTCAACTGTTACCTAATGCAGCCAGCCCACCATATCCCACTCACTTGAGCCCCAAGGCACGCGAGTGCGAGGAGCGGACAAAGAAGGAGAATCTTGCGAGCCGACATAAGCCCACTCCGATTCAACATCTTCTCTAACCTAAGCCTACCCCGGGGGAGTGAGCTTCAGTATAGTACAGCCAACCCAAGTGTAATCATGTATCTCCACCAGAATGGACAAAGGCCAACCAGAATATTGACCCTCCAGGGGAACATCCAATAGTCATACTATGCATATCATCGTGAAATGAAAAAGCATCATGAAGTACTTACTCGTATGTCGCCCTGAGACGTGACCACTTCAAACGAAATGACCAGTAACGTTTGAAATGGTGCTGACAAAGAATTCTCAGCAGAAAAATGTTGAGAGAGTACCCCGATCAACAGAACCAAGCTCACAACATTACTCCAAGGCCGACCTAAACAACTGGATTTGAGCAGCCCAGGAGAGTAAGATAAATGAACAGTTTTCCGAAAACTCTAAAGTCTAAGGAAAATATGCCGAGTAAAAGGGCAGTGCCACCGAATGCCTAGCCCCCAACAGCATTCCCCTATCATACGAATGACTACGGGCCTCAACCTGGCGAATGGGGACATCCAATTAGGCATGACAAAGGAAAAAACCCTAAGTGGGATAAGATCCCAGCTGGACCTTAAAGCAAACATATCTGCCTAGTGCAAATAGGATTTGGCCTTCCAGGATAAAGAGTATCCCGTTTTGCCCGTAGGCAAACTCATATCCTAGCAGGCTGGGAACATCACATAATAAGAATACTGTGACCGAAACCAGCCCAAGGACACCCAAAATATTCTCTCACTTTATAAAAAGCCTGAGAGGATTGTAATAATCCTCTGCAGCACGATCCCAGACCAAGAGTGGAACTATTGACTATATATAAACATTGAAAGGTATATAGATAAAATATAGTCTATCCACCATGTACAGAAACCCTGCATCTGGCGGGAAGAAGACTAATTACAATCGAAAACATAGAGGTAAATAGAATATATTAGTATAGTATAATAACACTCAATGATCAGAGCAAACCAATCCAGACATAGATAGATTGGAGTGATTCCCCCCTTTCAAAATATCTATTAATTGAAAGCACAAGTGATAAAAATAATAAGTACATGTCATTTGAAGAAGATGAAAAGACTATGTATCAACCCAATCAATCCATTCCCATGCAGAGAGATTGAGAAGGTTGCACCTGTCATTCAAAATAAAGGCAACAAAAAACCCGCCGCGGGCGGTGTGGGCGGCCGGTGAAGTGCCCATAACGGAGCTGAGAATCCGTGCTATAGCGTGAGAATAAAAGACCCCCGAGGGGATTAGGGCACCAAGCCGAACGAGCGAGAGGCTCGGCGGCGCGGCCACACACGCTTACGTAGAGATTAAAAGCCGACCCGCATCCTGGAACACACTTCCGAATAGAAATATAGCAGGGCGGTAAGACTTGGCCGAGTCTTCGACACAGAACTTAAATGCCAAAAAGACGAAATTATCGTTCTAACATTCATCTAGGGGATCCATCGCCAAGATGGCGAGCGGATACCCAACCTCGATCGACAAGCGATCAGAAGCGATGAATGCCATAAATTACGGCGGAATCCGACAAACAATTTAGGTACTGAAGAAATTAATCGCCATCGTGTCAATCACGGTATTCATCGCCCAAAAGGGGCGAACAGAATATACGAACTTCGAGTCAACACGAGCCGAAGTTAATGAATACAAGCGTAAAAACGAGAAGGAACGGCAGGGCAGCTCCCGTTACCGGAAAAAAATACTGACTACATATCGTTGTGAAACGCCGGCGAAAGACACCTGCAGTATTGCTATAAGGAATTGAATCCAAAGCGCCATCGACATGAATTCAAGCCATAGCAAATAGTGATTCCAAATTTTAGTCCTACCAAAAGGACGCCAAAGAAATCAGACGGAGTAGCAGCATAAGACCCGTACGCACGCCCGGGAGAAGGGGGCGGGGAGGAGACATCAATCCAACCCGGTGGCGCAACCTAGGGCTGGCTCAAAAGCATCGGTTGGCGTTGTGTTTTTATTCAAAACACCGCATCCAAAATCGGACCCAGGAGGGGTCTGCGCTCGGAAGACAACCGTGCGACTATCTAGAGCAGTCGAGTCCCACACCGAGAGACACTAAAGGAAGTTGAATCCAAAAAAGGGTAGGCATCCTAAAAGGATATGACGCCACCCATGAGGCTACGGGAGCCGCTACACCAGTGAAGGCGGAAGCTCTGCCCCGAGGCGTCACGGTGTGGTAGGAATACCCCGACGCCTGCCTGTCCCGAGGAACGCTTGGCGAGCAAGCGCCGCCCCAGGCAGCAAAGGAGCGGCACACCCAGAGGGGGGTGCACAGTCCAGGCGAAGGGGTTCCGTCCCGCAACGAATCATCACCCACAGGATTGTCCTGGTGTAACAAAGCGACACGCCTTAACACCGTGCCCAGTATCCATGCGGTAGATGAAACGATGGCTCCCATCGCCCGGATCCCGGGAATGGCGTGAGGCGATTAAGGGCGAAGACCTACACCACAGTGACCTCAGCAAAATACCCGCAAGAACAGGGAATACGGGTAGTAGCTAAAAACCCCGTGAGTCCTGGCCTATATGTATGCGAGTCTTATTTATTAAAAAGGCAAGTACATGACCGGACACGTACACAGTAATAAAAATACAGCATACCACGGTGTGCCGCAAAGTAGTCACACCGCACCTCCGCCTACCCACCCGCGCCCCGAACAGGGACAAACGAGGGTGTATACATGCAAGAATAACTAAGACAATCTACCACAAATTGTCACCTTAAAGCATACTCCCAGCGCCGATGAACGATTGTCAACGGTGCTGGGGTTGGAGGTAAGCAGGGAGTCAGATACCGTGATGACATATGACCGAGAGGTAACACCGACATCAACACGGGTTAAGATGATCGAAACCCGGGTTGAACCCTGACGACACGTAGCAATACGAAGCTAGGCAACCCCAGCGGGAGAGGCAGAACAACAGTTGGCCAACGCCCAGCCGCCCGGTTTACTAACGGAATGGCATTGCCCGTGCGCCACCCCCCCTTGTCCCGCCAAGCCAATCCAAGCGGATCGGCTTCACGGCAGGCAAGGGCGGGTATACTGTGCGGCAGAGATGCCGCGATGGATCCCCACCAGGCGGCGAGCGAAAGAGTCAGGCCCCGTTGCAGCAGAGCCCGTTTATCCCTAAAGAATAGGTATTCAACTCCGTGTGAATAGGCATTGTCTCGGGTATCGATTCGTAAATCCTGAGATGAATGGTCTATTTGTATCGCTAAATCCCCCTGAGAGGGTTTAGCAATGGACCGACACCACAAAATGGAAAAAACGAAATGATACTGGCTCAGACGAAATCCCTGCGGCAGGGACCGAGGCCATCCAGGGTGGAGACCAGCGCAGTGAAAGGCCAAACCAAATCACCCGTAAAGAACGGACAATGCGTAGGCTAAACAGCCGCCAAATTCTCTCGACCCTTAACCCCCGTGATAAACGGTCAGTTGACATTTAATTTCTACTGAGAAATTGGCAACGGCACATCAACACGAGGGTTCGTTTCGGAAGACGCATCCACCGCTTAAAATCCCCGAAGGGATTGAAGGCCACCGGGGGTGACCAGCGAAGCAGGGGCCGGCCGACTACTAGCGCCAGCCCCGCCTCGCTGCTGGAAAAAATGCCAAAAAAAACCACTCTTTTCCCCAGAACTCCCTGGGAGCGACGGCGTTAATAGGGAAGGCCAGCGTAATTGAGCCAGGTAATCGCCCGTACTAAACAGGCCGAGCGTGGCCCATCGCTGATAGCGAAAAAACACCCGTCCAAGCCGACATGATTCCCATGAATGGGGATTCAAAGCTGATGAATGGTATGTCTCGAAAATCGACCGGCAAATCCCTCAGTGAATGTCCTTTTGTTTGGTCTAATCCGGGATTACAGACGATGGACCAGCACCGAGGAGATTCGCGGGTCAAGCGCCCGCAGCCGACATCACCCTGGGGATGAAGGCAAAAGGCATCGATACCAGCGCAGTAAAAGCCAGAAAAGCCCTATAGATATAGAGGAAGAGGGCCACGACGTCGCTGGTGGGGTTCAATGAAGCACGGCGCGTGCCTCTGAAGCGGGAACCGCCACGGTAGACGCTGCCCCGAAGGCAGCGCCGCCGTTAGCGGACCTATAGAAGGACACAACCACCTAGGTGACAGTGGACACCATAGCGGTGATTTCCGTAATCGTAGCGGTACCGAAAAGGAGACCAACCGCATAGTATCCAGCAAGTCTACGCACCCTGGGGCACGGGCGACTGACACGACACCGGGCGGGTGTGAGCCCTCTAACGGCGGGTGAACCCCCGCTTACAGCAGAGGAGGAACTCCTGTTACGGCGATGGGTACTATAGTGGTGGGTATTGTGATCGGTGGGTAACGAAGACGGCTACCACCGCGCACCAGTATACTATCAGTCAAACGCACCCCTGAGGCGCGGGGGACTGACAAGACACCAGACCCAACGCCCGTGTAACGGCGGGTGAACCTTCGCTTACATCAGCGGAGGAGCTCCGTCATTACCGGTCAAAAGCCCTACCGTCCAAGTTATACCGAAGGGGACGAAAAACCCAAGGATAGACCCCGGTCCAACTCCAGAGCGAACCTGGTGCAATACCAGAGACCGATACGCACGACGCACCAATTCGCCCCGGAGTAGGACCAACGGGCATCAGCATGGGTGGGGGTCCCGTGACGGCGACTCGGGCGTTCGAACAAGGCACGTACAGCCGCGGCCTATAAAGGGAAACAAAACGGCTGCACGCACCAGAGCGGGGATACCCGAATACCAAATTTACTAAGTTAGATAGGAAAATTTATATAAAAGCATTTCACAAACAATCCTACAAATAGCCTTTAATCAAAGGCATAACTCGTGACAAAGGGCTGCAGAAAGCATGAAGGAAACTAGGTAGTAAACCCACAAGTGTACGCTCATTGTGTGAAGTAATGGTGTGCAATAAATTATAAAATGTAAAAACCGGACGCCATATGAATCGAAACCAAGCGTGCGGTCCATTTCCAAATTACACTTCTCACAACATTGTAATCACATATATACAGTTAAAAAATATCTAAATATTACCTACACATATAAGATAGTAGTGGGAGATAAGACTATCGATATGAACGTGGCGGCAGTGCCCACGGCCCTACGCAGTAAGGGTCTATGGGTGGTGAAATGATGCAGGTTTGCATTTGACAAACCCGACGCAAAGTTCAAGGTAATAAAAGTCTTAAAATACGACTTCGAACGAAAATGACAAAATACCAGCCCCAGGGACGTAATAAATGACATTTAAACAGATTTACACAAGGGTCAGGACTACACTTAGTAGCTAAAATCTGACCAAAAATTCGACAAATTAGGGGAGCTAAATACTTAACGTTACCCGCACTTGTCGAACCCAAGACGAAAAGAGGAAGAGGATTGTGGGGATGACGTCACTTGGGGGGGGTGTCGTCTACAGGGTGATCGAAATGAATATCTTAGTGGGAATAATATGTATGGGCGGTTCTGAATCTGCCTAAAGACAATGGCAATTTTACATCAACATAGGATTGAAGGTAAGCAGATTACTGTAGAGTCGTGGCCATTTGGAGGGAACCTTGGCCATTTGGAGGGAAAGTATTCAAAAGATATACTGGGAACTCTGTGAGAAATGCAATATCTTCCCGGGAAATTTTAATTTTTTAGGTTTTTTCTTTTTTTAAATTAAATGCTTATAATCAGAATAATAATTATTGGAGATCTCTGATTTAATAATTCAGTGGCTGCTGGAAACGTCCTTACACAATAGGAAATAGCTAAAAACATAGCACAATGTATGTGTCTTACGCTCATATATTAGTGTTCCATTGGAGGCAAGTCAAGAAGGTCACTATCACTGAGGTGGCACTAGATTTCCCAATGGACGGACAGAAATTTGGCATTCTTGTTCCGTAAATTGCAATCTGGGATCCTGATTCTAAATACAAATGCTTCTTCAATAAACAAATACACACTTGTGAGCATTACCATTCGCAGGTACCAGTATGAGACAATTACTAACACAACTGCAAAAAATAAATCTTCAAAAATTTGAGGCAGCTCTTCAAAATGTGGTTATTGTTTAAGGTCTGGGAAATGTTTCTCTTTGATATTATGGAACAAAATATTCATAGTGGTCAACCACCATATACAAACCACACACACTGTCAGAAATGCCAATGTTGTAAAAATTTGCTTTAACTATACAAACAGCTAGTCTGCCCATTCCTTTGTTTGTAACACGGTAAGGGGACCCCCCCCCCACCCCCCCCCGGAATTTATGATGAAGCACCTGATGTGAATGGTTTTGATAACCAGTGGATAGCTCTTGGTCCTCCTCATTCAATTAATATGGCATCACAGTGACATAATAAAAGTCCATGAGTCAGCAATGGGCATTTTCCACAGAATAGTGGGGAAAATTAATTTTGTGCTAAAGGAAAGTAGGGAATATCGGATTTTCAGCTCTTCTAAATGATGGCCAATTGACTAGTTGACTTTAATGGCAGAGTCTAAAGGTGCTATCTTCACATTTTTTCTGCTAAAATGACCGGAAAGGATAAGAAAATGATTACCTGGAAGCTTTTTACGAAAGCTTTTGGCATTTTAGTGCACCAGAAAAAAGTTCAGTGGGGGGGGGGGTGGTAACCCTTGGTAAGACTAGGGTTAAACATCACTTAGTCCAATTATCAAAGTAAACAATGCATAATTTAAGCATAAATATTGAAGAAAGTTGAAAAAAATTTCCACAGCAATAAGTTTCTTTGCCCCATAAAGTGCTTCACCTTATGGAAAGGTACAAAATAAGACTGGTAATTGCTAATATTCATACCAATAAGTTACACCAACAGTAACATACAATGTAGACATTTTCAAGCACTTTTTAACAAGAAAAATTAAAGAATTCATTAATATTAACAGTTCAATACATTTTAAACCAAAAAAAAAATTGCAAAATGGAATGAACTTCAATTTGCTAAAAAACGTCATCAATATACAATATTGCCAAACTAAATACAAAATAAGGCCAACCAAAAGCAGGCTATCTCAGAAGACTGCCTGCAATTTTTAAATTCAAATCACACTCAAAGAATTTTTGTTAGTTTCCACAGAATAAAAAAAACACTGCTAGTAACAAATGGGCTATAAAATAACATTTTGGGGTGTAGTGCATTTTGCATTTTTGGCCAAAAAAAATGCCAAATTTTTGCTTACGATCCTTCTATTCTGAGACAAAGCCTTTTTGTTTTGCCCAAAGTGATGACTTTTATCAATATTTATATTACTGAAATAAAGATATTCAAGGGTATATAAAATACCATTAACACTGGAAAAATATGACCATTTCTTCAAGAAAGATTTAACAGATACCATTTACAAGGATCCAAAGGATTTATATAAAATGAAAAACAGGTTGCGATACTTGAGATGTGTGCAAATATCTTGTGGGAATTAAGTACATCTTGCTATAATGCTAGGTTCTTGAATTTGGTCAATTGAATGGATTCTTACAGAAATATTCAAGTAAAAAATCTTCATTTGCAGTGCACTAACGCTGTCTAGCAAGAAGTCTTCCACAAGGAAGTTTTGGTAAAACAGCAGTAGGGCCTGATTTTTGGATGCTTGCTATGTGGACAGCCCCATTTTGAGCAAATTCAGCTTACTCTACCGAGATGTAGCAACAAATGAATTTACAGCCAGTCACAAAATTGAAAATTGTCATTTTTGAAATGACCTGACTTATACAGTCCCACTATGTAACATCCTATGTACGGCAATCTATTTCCAACCTAAATGACTATATTCATCAGGCCTCCCAAAAATTTCTGTCTGCCTGGGAACTTCAAAAGAAGTGGGCAAATTTTTCTTCTGTCAATATGTGCATGAAATGCACATCACAAGCACATTTAGCAAAAGTCCTTACAGCTGGCTCAGTATTTTGACATCACTGGTGCAATCTGGGCCTGTCTTTGAACCTTTTTGTATAATTTTAGGGTGTTTTTTGTTTAGTTTTCCTTACTTTTGAAAATTTTCTCTGCAGTTTGTCAATTTTTTTCTGGGACCCTCTCGGTCCCATGTCCTGGATTTGTATGCCTGATCTTCAGGAACTTTCTAAACCATCCTCAGAAACTTAGGTTGGGTTGGAAATCCTGTAGTCATAATGGAAGGAAAAATCAATGCCCTACTTCCCTAATATAAACCGTGTTTAGTCAGGGACAGAATCAGCAGACCGACTGTGTGTACTACAAGGTTTGTCCATTACCATGGTTGGAACCATTACCATGAATGGTTTAAATGTAAATTCATTTAATTCAGGTTTTGAACTCACAGACAAAACAATTCATGCAAGTATTTTTTTTGGCTTTAATAGGCTTTGTTTGCAGATGATTATTCTGGTCTACACCTTCAAATACGCAGGGGGAGTGCGGTCGTCACCCCCTCACAAAAAAATCCACAAAAGTGGGAAAAGGTCCCCTTTTGCTTTTTTTTTGTATAAAAAGGGCCAACATTTAAAGAAACTGTTGATAATAAAGTCCCACCTTTTGGTAAGGCTATGTTCAAAAGTCAAAAAGACCATTTTATGGGGTTAAGGTCCACTTTTTCCGAGAGTTCCGCACGCCAAAATATATCCTGCTACAGCCCGGGACATTTATTTTGGTCACCTAATTCTGTCCCCCCGATTAAAGAAAGTTTTATTACAAATACACTGCAATGGACTTTGCTTCTGCTTCTGGATTAGATTGTGTGGGAATTGATCATAAACAACTGAAATGAATTTTTCACCTGCAATTCACCACTTGATACCATTCGTACATGAATATCATGAGTATAAAACACCAATTGTTCAAATCCTTGTTGCAGATTGAATTTGAAAGTGGCATACTAGTGCTCATCAAGCTGTTGAATATCTACCGAGCTGCCTTAATGATTAAAGGTCCATGGCCCGATCACTAATAGCCCCGTCCCCGCAGGGAACCACACATTTTACCGAAAGTGTTACAATTTTGTTATCAGAAAAAAGCTATTTTTCTCATTTACCTTGTACCCGTGAATCTTGGGTCGCCTAAATGATGTTTGGTTTGGAAGTTATGAGCGAAAATGGTGCTTACTTTTGGGTCCGACCAATATTCAATTTACACAGTAACGCTATGGGGCTGACAAATCACTTTCAAGCTCTCACATCAAACGCATTGAATATTCGGTGCGAACTTTAATGATGGGTGTTTTGAGGTAAATACCATTCCTATCAAGATGAAAATCTCATATACTTAAATCGGGCCATCTCCCTTTAAGTTAACACAGTGCATTTATATATTAAAGCCATAACAGCACATTTTTTTTGAAGAGCCGCTCCCAATTTTACACTATTTTAGATTTTTTGGCATGTTGCAATTGGAAATTGACTCCTAACTATACCTGTGGAATGGTAGAGCTCAAAATTCTCTATGTATCGCAAAGGATGAATTTTTAATTAGAATAAATTAATAATATCGTAGATTCCAATAATTATTAACGGCTGTTGGAAAGGTCCTTTCCATGGGAAAGAGCGGGGAAATTGCGCCATGTACGTTTCTACACTCATCCATTAGTTGGTTTCTCATTCAGACAAGTTAAAGGTCATCTTTGTGAGGTGCCACTATTTCATTATGAATGGACATAAATTTGGCGTTTCCATCTCTTCTGCCGTTTAATTACAATTTGGATCCCAATTCTATGTACAAAATCATTTCTTTTATGATAAAAATACACATTTTTTAGCACATTTGTTGCAGGTATAGTTACTATACAATTACCAACACAACTGTTGTCCCAAATTCATCCAATTTGGGAAAATTGGGGGTGCTCTTAGTCTTCAACATTTCCATTATCACTGATACTCCTTTACTGGTTTTACTTTTTCAGTTTACACAGTTTTAGAATCATCCCGCAACAGAGAAATTACAACAACACTAGTTAAAAAATTTTAATTCTATTGCCAGTTTGAAACTACTAATACCCACCTAATCTAAATGATAGTTTCCATTCTGGATCTATTTTCAACTACATGCATTAGAAATGTGCCCTTTAATTTTACACAGGTGATTTGGATGAAAAAAATCTTGGAAATCAAGATTTTTATCCGAGTTTTCACGGCCTGTGAATAGTTGTGTCATTTAAGAGATATTTTTTCTACATGCATGTATCTTTGGGACAACCGTCACATTTGCCTACGTTTACCATGGTTAGTGCCTCCTGACATGGCAGACACTCACTCCTGTGTGCAAATGGATAAAGCAACAGCTTCTCAAGTTCATGAGAGTAACAGTATTTTATCACAGCTCCCTGTGGTGACCTATCCTATCAGCCAATAAGGCATGCCATACACTAATGCATCAGGACTAACTCACACCTAATGAATATTGTCTTTTGACTGCTCAAAAAACTATCTTTCAAAAACTAAAAATAATTCAGCAAATTTGATATATTATTAAATTCATATCATGATTTGCATAAAAAATTGAACATAATTTGAAGAAATCAAAATGAAAAGCACATACTTGGTAACATCTTTTCTATAGTTTCAAAATTACATAAAACTACACATTCTAATATAAGTCTAGACCCGGAATACATAGATGGTGTGTTGAAGCTTCTGGAGTGCCCTTTCTGTATCCACATAAAATTGACCCACACCCCCCCTTTTTTTTGTTAAACGCAATAGAAAAGGACACATGTAACCCATTTTGGGGCTCACACGCAGGTTCAAAGGACAGTCCAGAAGCCTTAACACTTCTGTGTTATGTAGTCCTCTGTTGCTATACCATAGAAATCCTAACTAAGGTATTACATATATAATTTGCCTACCATATGTGACTGTTAGAATAAGACCGTTGCCACATCAACTTGCTCAGGCTAACTTTGACAGGAGCCTCTGATCACAATTAAAGTGCATTTCGTGATTATATCACCTTCTCAGGCTTCTGCTTTTATTCAGTGAGCACTAGATATCCTTGAGAAAGCTTATTCTAAAAATTTGAGTCTGATCCCGATTTTGCTTTTGTGTTATGAGCAATTGCTCGTTTCCCATGGTCCCATAGGCTACCGTGCTGTAATTTCTGTCCGTTTAAGGACAAGAAAATACAAATTAATGAGTTTTCTTACAGATGCGACCAAATTAGCATGTAGGATTGGGCACACATGGATCAAGAATGCCATGGGAGTTGGAAAAAAAATCTGAAAATGCTAACGGAGGGGAGCGAAGCGACCGAGTATCGCCCCTAACGGCCCCGGGGTCCAGGCCCGCTTAAGGCCCCTGTGGCTGTCCAGGGGCAACGCCCCGTGGGGGTCGAGGGGGCGAAGCCCCTCGAAGCCATAGGTTTCTGCACATTTAGAGCTACAGGAAAGCCCATTTCTGAGAGTAAAATATCATTCCAAAAGAGTTAAAATTAACTGTAATGTGAAGAGGGGCTCAAAGGAGCTTAGTTCTGGGACCTCCAATCATCTCACTACTCGTCATGCTGTTCTGATCAAATTCAAACTTCAGTTTAAAAAAAAAAGCCAAGTTAAAAAACATAATGATTATTAATACAGACCCGCTTGGCTTTTCCTTTGCAGTTTCATTTCCTTTGGCCATCAGTGATAGCTACTACGCATTGGCAACCATGCAAGCATCCTTCAAAATTGCAGCATGGTCAAAATTTTTAAGACTTGCCGTCACTTAACAACTGTTTCCAAACCTACCCAATGAAGTTGTCTTCCTCATGTAAACTGCAAAGTTATAATCGCCTTTCTCTTTGAGTAAACGCTATTGAAACTTCCTTTACTTCTCGATGTCTTTTAAATTTGTTCCAAGCTTGTAAATCAATTTGCACGTTCTTTTGTCGCTTCAATCGTTTTTTCCGATAGGCAAGCGTTGCTGCCAGGGTGACGTGCTTTGCTTTATGCTAGTCTCTCTTATACAAAATCTCGATGTACGCAAACCTATTAAATATACCGATGTTCCTTGTACTTTTGAGTGCATCAGAATCTGATAGATCAGATATGATAAACAATAATTCCGTAAAAATCTCAATCTACGACCAAACAAACAATCGGAAAAAGTAAAAACAATCTGAACAATCTAAAAAATCGGATTTAATAATAATCCCGAAATGTAATAAAAATCCGGATTTCCCCGATTAGATTCGGAAGATGGCATCTTCTGATTGATTTAAGGCTACGGTTCTGATGATAATAAAAATCTCAACCTTTAAGAGGTAAGTCGGGGGGACGAGTCTGTGGGATATGAAAGGCCCCTTTCATAAAAACACAAAGCCTAGGCACATCACAAATTAACAGGTGCCATGAGCTGATTACAGTGGCTACTTAACATGCACTATGCTAGCTAATTAGAATTCAAATCCCATAGAAACCATCCATGCCACCATACTCATCAACAATCTCATCTGACAGAAGACTGTCATCAAACTGACCCTTTCTCCTGACTGATGGCTTCAAACAGGTCAGTGGTCCGACATAGAAAAAAAAGAAAGAAACAATTTTACGCCAATGTACTTAATTGGCACAACAACACTGGCGTGGCTTGGATTGGCTCTAGATATAGCGATTGGTTGTTTCTTGTTGGTTTTGTGTACTTGTCTGTCCTTGTGGAATATTTTACTTGTGTCAAAGTTCTTGTTCAGTAGTTGTTGAATTTGGAAGATTTACTTGTATTTGAATGCACATAGCTGACAAGCAGCTACTTTGGGCACTCTGTTAATTGCCAATGTTAGCGGAATGTATTTGGTTTGGGTTTTCAGCAGCTCCATGGGTACTACTTTGCGACTATGAGCTGCGACCGTCGTTTTTAAAACAGTTAGCCATGGTAGAGGCTGACCTGGTGTGTTTTACAAAGACATGCGACTTTGTTTGCTGGCATACAGAATGCACTGGCATACCGATGTTTGCATACGACTGATTTGTCTTTCTGGTTTGCAGTGCATGGGTGGAAGAATTAATTCCTTGGTGCTCATGAAAACTCATTTGGCTTGACACAGAAACAACACCTTTAAGGAAGTTGGATCTGTTTGACTGGATACAAGTCCGCTTGGGACTGGAATTTGATTTGTACTTTGGTTTGAAAATAGTTCCAACTGGTTTGGAACTTGCGTGCATTCCGTGAATTTGGAATACCGTTGATACTGGTTACAGCTAGAACCCCAGGTGGCTTACACTGGCGACTCCCACATGTTGAGACTTTTTGAGAACAAAATTTTTTGAATGCGTGTTCCACTTCTTTGACTTGGCATATTGCTTTGCCAGAGGCTGAGGTTGTACTTGCTTTACAGATCAGCCTGGTACGCGAATGGTACCTGAAACAGGTACTGAGGTTGCATTGTTTGTTAATGCCCCATTTGGATGATTTGAACTACATGAAGTCAATGGTTGGCTTCCAGGATTCTCAGATTTAGGATAACCCTGGGAGGCATTGCTCAATGTAATTGCTGAGTTGACAGTTAGAGACTGTGTATGAGTTGTGCTAGGCTGCATTTGGTTACTTGGCTTTTTATATGGCACATAAGGTTTACCTGACTGGGTACCACTTGCATTGCTTGCTAGTTTAGAAGTAGTCTGGGATTGACCACTGTGTCCAGATGTTGGAGTTGTAGCCGGACAGCTCTGCTTACTGTATGGTACATAAACTTTTGTCTGTTGACAGGGATTTCCTTTACTCAATCCTGACTGAGATGTGGCATGTGGAGCAACTTTATGAGTTATGGTCTGTTTTTTGAGAGCATCCCACTTCTGGTATGGCACATACCCTTTGTTTGTAGCAGGTTTGTTTGATTGATTTACTGGGACTTGGCTAACACTGTAAGATGAAGTCTTTGGAGGATCTACTTCTTTTGCATGCATCATGCTGCTGTTACTTGTAGCACATGATGACTGTTTGATGAGAGTTCCAGATCTAAAAGGTACAAATTTGTTACTCTGCGAAATTGGCAGAATGGTAGAGGATGGATTCGCTGTAGCACTGGTGATGGGACTACTATGCACAACCCTTGTCACATTAGGAGGGTCAGTTCGTGTTGCTGTTGTGGAAGTAACAGTTTGTGATACAATCCCAACTGAGGAGGTCCCAAGAGAAGAACTGCTGATGCTTGATTTGTTTGCTTGATCATGAGAAGCATTCATACCTTGCTTTTTCTCTACAGATTGCTGCCAAGTCTTAGCAGCAGTGTTAGCAACTAGCTGCCTCGTTAACGGCCGATTTGTAACAGATGGCGTTGATGGCATTGTCACACTTGTACTCAGTGGTACAGAAGCAGGTACTTTAGACAAAGTATTTGGAAGTTGTGGCTTGGACATGGTTGCAGACATCTTGTTTCCTGATCTCAAGGAATATGTTGAAGATGTTATTGCCTTTTTCACTTGGGTGTGTTGTGCACATGAGGTCTGCAGATCTACTTTCCCTGTTGTAGTTACACTTGATTTGTGTGCTTCAAAAACAGGTTTGGGATTGGATCTATGAGGCACAAAAACTTTCTGGCTCTGGGAAATCCTTGCATTGTTTCCAGGGTCAGAGCTCCCACTTTTCACCTGAACTGGACAGCTGGAAGGAACTCTCTCTTCACAAACTACTGTATGGGATTGACTTTGCAGGCTACCTGTGTTAGTGGTCCTTACAAATGATGTGGGCTGGTTCACATCCTCCAATTTCACAGGTCTGGCCTGTTTTTCATTACCAACAAAAGCAGAAAAAGGTTTAGCAGAATTATTGATATCAATCACTTCTTTTGTTGATTGGAGAGAATCAGCTTTCTTGATACCAGTCCCAGCTTTCTTCAGACTTTGCCTTTTCTTGACTTTTCGTACTGGAGTTGACTGTGGCACCTGTGAACTAGCAATTTCTACTTCAATAGTCTCCATCAGCAGATTGTCATCTTCAAACAAGTCATCATCTCCCCAGAGGTCATTGGCCGATGCATTACCAACTGCCTCCCACTTGGTCTGGCTTCCTGGTGGACTGTCATCCGATCCTTTGTCACTGTACTTCTTGAAGGGTTGTTCCTCAGGCAGTTTGGGGGGATTGATAGGATCTGGAAGATTCCCATTGCTTGGAGGACTCTGGCCAAGTTGTGGAAGTAGAATGTCTTTTGTGGACTGGACTATTGGTGTTGGTTTGGTCTGGGTATAAAGGGTTGGTGATGTACTTTTTGCTTTCATTGATGTGGCTGAACTGCTTGTAATAGTTTCTGCTGCTGTGGAACTAAGAAAAGAGAGGAAAAAATACAAATCAAGGGTTTTAAAAAATTGTTTAAACCAACTAAATCACAAAAATTTTCTGGGTGCTTTGGCCTCTCTTCATATTCTGAGAAATAATTTAGAATTTAGGACTAAACATGCGAATGTATACTTTCAGCCATTTGTGAGTTTTTGACAATAAACCAATTATAAAGTCTGAAATGGTACCTTCTATTTTGAAATCTGAGTTTATTCAAAAGACCTCTAGTTTCCATAATTACACAGCAAGATTCCTACTTACGGTGTAACCCTGAGCTTAGGCTACTCCATGTGTACTCTAAGCTCTATTCTAAGAGCACTCCATTGATGCATTATTGATGCAGTACCTACAACTAAGTACTTGCTAAGTACACAAGCTACTGGGTGGATAGCAGCTATGTTTACTTTGCAGTACCCATCCTATAGTGTACTCTGTAGTTGCCTGCTAGGTGCCTGACATGTACCCATGTAAGCCACCAGTAGTGGAGTACCTCTGCAGCAACTCCTCGGGAGTACCTTCACAGGTACTCCCCTACCGGCTGCCTTGTGGGCAGCACTTTGGACCATAGAGGGCGCCAAACATTCCATTGTTGTTTACGACTTACTGATCATTTTCAAGCTTAGTAACATGTATAATTGAGTTGAGCATCGCCAAAAACCCCTATATATGACATTTTGTGTAAAAACATATAACATATGTGACCAAAATGTTAAATAATGGATAAAATTACTGAAATAATCACACACAGCTCAAAGCTCATTTGCATGGGAGTACCCACGCAGGTACTCCCTCATGGGGTGACTAGTGGTTAAGCTACTGTGTGTGTACCTAGGTGGATGATTACCCCCACTTTTGCGGCCGGCAATGTGGTACCCATGCGGGTGGGTACTCTGTGGCTACTTAACAGCTACTTCAAAGGTACTCCAATGAAGAAATTGGTTGTGTAGGGTTATAAATGAGAATCCTATTCTCAAGGTTTAAGGAAGGTTTGAAGAAGGATTGAAGATGTTTTTCTATAGTTTGAAGGGTGCTGATTCAGAATTTGTGAGTCCAACCTCTGAAAAATTGGAGAACAATGTAAAATAAGGGGGTAAAATTAGTGCAGGGGTGAATTTGAAATCAAGCCAAATTGTGTTTGGACTTCACTTTAATTCTTTAGTTGTATACCCAGATAGGATTCCTGATAGGATTAGGATGCAATACTATCCCTAGCTTTTTAATCTCATTTTATATTCCAAAAATTTGGTGACATTTTTTCTAGAATCAGGAGTAATCCCCTTTTAATTTTTTTGTTCTCAAGTCCAAGGGTGACACACTGCATGTTTTAGGTTATACAACTCTGAAATGCACACATTGCCATCAGAGCCATGACAGAGTATGCCGGTGAATGAAGCTTGCAGGATTAAAGTGCTGGCATGCACCTAGAGATGGTTTATAACATCAACTTGGTAAGTTTCCTGTGCTTCATACAAAATAAATAAAAACACAACTGGGCTATTCCATGTCAACACTCGAGATGTGCCCCGCAGCATGTCATGGATTTTTTTCTTTTTTGGTGTGATGATAGATATTGATGAGAAATGAAAATCCTGAAATTTTGAGCTTTATACCGCCTTTCCTTTTCCCGCAGGAGCATTCAGAAATTTAGGGGGGTCACCATCAAAAATGCTGTGCGATGCAAAGGGCAATTTTGAGAGGGCCTTAAACTTGTAATGGAACCCTCGCCAACTTTGAAAATCACTATCTGTGGAATATTTTTGGTGTAGAATTCAAATCTGGCATCAAAAATGTGATAGCTCCTTTACTTTTAAAGTTATTTGGGTGTAAAAATGCAATATCTATCATCTGGGACCAAGTTTGGGGGGTCAGAACTCCATAAGTAGCAATATTTTTAATGTCAATTTTCTTGTTAATCTGAGTCACACTGCAGGGCTTTCTACCAGTACAATAATAAGTACATTAAGCAAGTAATAAGCGAGTTACAGCCTATTGAAAAATCCTAATTTTGCATTTTGACATATATTGGCCCCCTGAAAATCAATGTTGACATATGGCATCACCCCTCTACTTCAGATATGTTGAAGATACATCATCAAAGAACTATTCTTGAAAGAACCAGCTTGGTGTTTTGATGTCTTCATTGTTTTCAGAACAAGACACTTTTGCTGATATCCCCATAGAATGTATATGGTGATATACACTGTGCATGTACAATGACCTCTGGGTCACATATACCTTTGTGTGGTAACTTTGAGTGTGTATTTTGTTGTGAAAAAATAAAGACACCAAGCTAGTTCTTTCAAGGAAAGTTGTTTAATGATATATCTTCAACATATCTGAAGTAGAGGGGTGGTGTCAAATGTCAACATTGGTTTTCAGGGGGGTCAAAATGTGTCAAAAAAGTACAATTACCATTTTCATGGGGCTGTACCTCACTTATTACTTTTCTAATGTGTTCATAATTGTATTGCTTTAAAGTTCTACTATATAACTCTGATTGACCAAAAGATGGACAATAAAAATTTTCTTACTTTTGGAGTTATGACCCCCCAGACTTGGTCCCGAATGAACAAAGACGTATATTTAGGCCTCATTAACTCTAAAAGTAAACACGCTATGAACTTCCTGGTGGCAGATTTGAATTCTACACCAAATATTACTCATAGATAGTGATTTTCAAAGTTGTGGAGGTTCCATTACTAATCTGTGACCCTCTCAACATAATCTTTTACATTGGGCGGCACTTTTGATGGTGACCCCCCCCCTAATTTCCAATTGCTCTAGTGGGAAAACGAAATGGACTATGACGCTTAAAATTTCAGGATTTTCATATCTCATCTATGTCTACCACCACACTTAAAGCGAAAAAAATCCACGACGTGCTGCGGTGCACATCTCGAACGTTGACATGGAATGGGCCAACTAGGGAACACCAGTTCTACTCTTGCCTGTTTGTAAAAAAAATTGTGAAATTTTAAAGTTGCTACTAATTAAGACTTTGCCAACTTACCAAGGAAGGTGATCAGTGGTAGCTGGTTCCTCCTCTTCTTCCTCTTCTGGTTCTATGGCACTCAAAACCTTCTCTAGCTCATGAGTCAGTGCTGATAATCGACTGTGCCTGGCTTTCTTGCCACTGCCTTTCTTCTTGGAAGGCCTACATTTTATTTGAAAAAAATTATTTGAGAAGAGTGAAAAAGTGTATGGTGTGTGTGTGGTGTGTATATAGGTGTGGGTGTGGTAAGAAGTGGTGTAGGGTGGGTGGTGTGGTGTACTGTATGTGGGTGTGTGTGTGTTTGTGTGGTGTACGGGTTTGGCTTTATGACCAAGGATCTGACGTACACGAAATTCTCTCGAACAACATTTCTGGAAAGGTTTTCATTAGTCCACATACATTTTCCACTGGGGATTATTCCATCTAGCAATGGGTGGGTTTTTTGATGTCTTCTGAATTAAAGCAAAACAAGGCTATGTGCATGTGTATATACAGGGTGAGTCAAAAAAA
>JAMKCH010012590.1:0-30806 GCA_023653785.1 Ophioderma brevispina
GTAATCCCGGGACCCCCTATTTTTATTACATTTCGAAAAGATCTCATCAAAACCCTGAACCAAGTGAAATTAAAAAATTCTTATCGAATCATTTTGTACTATAAGATAATGGGGTGAAAAAATTTTTAAATTTTTCATAGAACTACTGAGTAACTTTGGGCGAAACATGCCCTTTAAACCATTCATAGCTCAAAATTGAGCACCGTTAACCCCCTAATTTTTTTCAAGATTTGTTAGGCCCAATGGAAAGTTGATTCAGTTCCTGTTGCGGTTTTTTTAAAAGGTGATGAGGGCGGATCTCATTAGTCATTATTTACTGTCTTCCTTATATTATTTATTTCGATGTCATGTTGAATACATACTACCCTTATATTTATTAAATAAAACAAAGTTTACACGTGCCTAATACAACAATTACAGGGGTATTTGCAGGTTTATTTCTTCTCAAAAAGTTTAAAAATCAGTTCAAGCAATTTTGCACCGAGGTAGAGACAAAGGCGAAACAAAAAAATCTGGCGGAAATTCAAGATTTATGGATACTGTGACACCCTCCCAAGGGAACTGCTTAAAATAAACAGGAAGGGATGCGTGAATATTTTGAGCAACTGAAAAATTGTTGTATTTCAAGTTTCAAGAAAAACAATTTTTCCAAAATAATGAAATATTTGCCACAGCGGCCAAAAGTGATGCGCGCTCCAACAGTGTGAAACTAAGAATCAATTTCCTTGGCCTTTATCTACCACACTTTAAAGAACATATATGTTAATTTAAGCGCATTTCATCGATCGGTTTCTGACACGACGCAAAACACCTTAAGTGGACCCTGTCATTTTCAGGAAGTGCACACCCATTTGTCCACAGTTTGTTGCTATCACAATGGTACACAAACAAATCAGGAACCAGAAGAATAAAAGGTCACCATGACGTTTCTTGACATGAGTAGATTGTTTTGTAATCACACAGTTCTGGCCTAACTGATCAAGTGTACGCTTAAGATGAAAGTGAAGTTGTAGGAAACTGGAATTTTCATCTCCTAGTGTTTGTAATGTTTATAACACCTTAGTGTTAATGGATCAATTTCCAAAACTAAAAAGGTACTTAAGATTGAACGTTTTTTGCCACCTTTTGTTTTAGTTTATTAGTTTTATTTTCTACTGATTTTGTAATACATAATTGTATTTTATGTGGATATTTTAAAATAATTTTCAAATTGTTGTTATGTTTTTGTTACTTACGGTTTTTTTTACTTTGAATTTTTTTCGAAATGGTTTGATTTGAATTATTATAGTTGTTGGAATTTGTTTGTTTTAGATTGTTTTTTTATATAACGTTTGATCGATGATTTTTTACTGATTTTGTATTTGAATTTTAATTTGTCTATTTGAAGTTGGCATTATTAGTACTATCATCTGGATTCTTTTTTGCCCAAGGTAGGTCCCCTACCACATGATAGCATTTGTTCAAAAATGTTGTGGAAGCTGTCCCTATATCTTGAACAGGCAGTTGCAGTGATACCATACTGTCTGATAAGCAAGGACCAACACAGTTTTTAAGGCCATATTCAAAACAAAATTACAAGAAAACAAAACTGGTTACAAATTAAATGAGGGAAATAAAATCAGTACATCTTATTTTAAACAGTTTACATCAAAATAAAAAAAAACCCATACTTAAGTTGGCAATTTACATCCATTTTTAGGAGTGAACGCCCAATTTGTCTCAACTTGTCTGAAACTGCAAATTATCCAAATGGAAAGGCAGGCATATAGTCGGCTATGTGATATAAAAGACAATCTGAACAACACAGTGAATTCCTTTCTGTAATGAATCACGGAATTTTACTCTTATTTATTGGTGGCCAAACAAAAAAAAGAAAGTCAGTTTGAGATTGTATGTTGATCACGGATAGAAATGTTTATATAGAATCGCTATTCCACACGTTATTAAAATGATTTAAATGTGAACTAATCTAAATCCCGATTAAAGATGGCATACATTTTTGGAATAAAATATGCGCTATGAAAGTATGAATACTACGCAAACCTAATTGAAATTAGTGCTATTTGAGGGTACAAATACAGATTTTGAATGAAGTCCATTTTGGCACACACGGCCAAAAAAGTGGATATTTTTAATCCACATTGTGGACGGCGGTTATGAAATCAACCGACCCTACGATCTCTTAAATAGAATATTTTAGCAAATGTTGAATAGGCCATATTGTGTCAAATTTCTTCACTATAAAATAAAAAACAAAAGGGGGTTAGAAAAAAATTTTCAAATTTGTTATTTTTTTGATATCAGTTTTAATTTCAAGGACAAATTTTAACAGGTTTGGTGGGAACTATCTTGTTCATTAATGGTTGAATAACATGGTAGATTGGTTCCCGCCCCATCAATTCATTGTGCATGAGCACCATTGCACTTGGTCAATCTCGCTGCCGATTATTTTCAACCATGACTTGGGAGGGGATGGGGGATGGGGGGGGAAAGAAAGCAAGTTATTACTGACAATGCGCTCAGCCTGTATCTCTTGCATAGCTGCCTCATGTAAAGGTGCGTGTTCTGATCATCGTTGGGACCCCCTGGATTACCTGAAGAGTAGATTGATTTTGAATTCAGATGAAAGGCCATATTTTTCTCATTGTCGTCCTGAAATTTGAGCTCAAATCCATTTTCTTCCAAAGATATAAACAAAAAAATGCAGAAATATAACGGTAACAATCAATGTTAGGTAAGTATTGAATAGGGCTTTGCCAGCGCATTATTGATCTACCAACAAAAACGCAAGTTTGTTTCCCTCGGTACTGATGGGGCATATGTGCAAGCTAGAGGAACACCAAATAGACATACTAGACATTAAATCAGAAACAACGCAACTTTAACAATGTTTCCCAAGGACTTTAATCAGTGGGAGTAACGAAAGTCCCGGGGGGGGGGCAGGGGGTTGGAAAGTTTGCCCCCTCTGGGCTCGAAAAAATCGGGACGATGGACCAAAAATATTGCATTTCCATTAACCTCTTCTTTGGGAAATTTTTCAACCAATTTAAGCCTAAATTTGGGCAAAATTAAAAGTTAAATTGGGCAATTTTCGTGTGCTACTAACACGGCATTTTGTCAAGTTCAGAATTAATTGAAAAATAACGGGACGACTCCAATTTTTGCCGCATCTGGCGGGACGACTTGGAAAATTTGACCCCTCTGAATCGACTGCTTCGGTTACGCCACTGGACACGATTGAGGTCTTCTTTACAGACTTTGTATTTCATTGCATTTAAAACACTTAAAATGCCTACCTTTTGGCAAAATTATAAGACTTTCAGTTTCATCCCAATAGGAAATGAATTTGTAATGAGAATCCATAACTCTTTCACACCTTGTAGCTCTTTTATTCTCCCAACAATTCTTGGGATTGGCAAAATCCAGAAAACCTAATGAGGCCCCCCCCCCCCAATAGCAAATGCTGAAAAGTTTACATATTAAATTGTATGAAATCACAGAGAATCAATGCGAATTTAACCACCAAAACAGATTTAAACCAGTCTCTTTGGATTACAAGGCCAGGGGTTTTGGTTTTTGTTTGAATTTGTGCCACAAGATAACCAAGCGCTATTTGGGACCAATCCCAAAAGCCAGGTATATTAGGGTTAATGATACAATACACAAAAATAATCAGATTCTCTTCAGAACAAAAAATAATATCACTTACTTTTATTTTTACCACTTAACATCCAGCAATAACACAACAGAAATTGTCCCAATTCCTTCCAGATTCCACCTCTCTCTGTGTAAAACTAGTAAATAGTTGTATGTGTATAATACTACCAATACGAGCTCCTACCGTACAAAAACCGCTACCACCACTTCAACCAGCCCACCATTAATTGCTTTCACTGTCAAGGTTAAGGCAGAAGAGCCTATTGTTCTGTAACAATGATTCATATTACAATGGGTCATTGCACACAGGCAGTCTGGGAAACTCCCTAAAAATAATATAATCTTACCAAGTATATTATCATGTCATTAGTTATGAACTTCCCTATCTCAGGGGGGTTTATAGTACTGTATGAATAGGTTGTCATGAACACAGCCGTTTAATTACTATACAGGTAGTCGTATATTGAGTGTGTCTAAAAGAAATAGTGAATTCTGAATGGCAAATTGAGCGGGTTTGTATCAAAATGGGAAAAAATTTGCCAATAAATATTAATTGAAAAAATATGCACTATAAATATCGTGGGCCATGGAGTTTTGGGGGTAGACAGGTATTTTACAAAATTACCATTCATAAAACGTTAGTATGAGAGAAGAAATATGATTGGCTAATCATCATGCAGGATATTTAAACATCGCACAATGCGTTATGCTATGCTGAATTAGGGTTGTGTCCCAAGGGCTTTGTCGGACAATATTGTAGCGAATGCATTTATTCTTGCTGTCGACAAGCATGGACTGATTGTCGATAAAAATCTAGTTATAAAATAACCTTATATAAGCTTAAAACATCGCGATAGTTGACGATTCCTCACCCAATTTCAGATTTTTTCAGCTATTTTCAAGTCGTCTGCGTCGGCTTGCCATCTTGTTTTGCAAAACAAATCCCAGTTAACACTGCGCATGTGTGCTAAGGAAGGGTCTATACACCGCCCTCCCCCCTTTCATCTATCACCGACTCCCCCCACCTTGGAAATCCCGTATGACGTAGCCGAAACTCACTCGAACATGGCCGCGCAATCGCGAATTATCGGCTACCCCTTTGGGAAATCCCTTTTACTTATGGACGTAAGTCGCACGTGACTCCAGACTGACTCGTGAGCCGAGCCGCCTTTCGGCAATAATCGGAAGTCTGATAATTTCAAAATGCGACGGAAAGAAGAAAAAAAGAAAAAGAGTGGAAAATATCAACAAACAAAATTGTAGTTACAGGGTATATGGCCGCAGACTACTTATTTTTCAGCTCAAATCTACATATTGTGTACGTTAAAATGTAAAGATTTTGCACCGTTAACTCATGTCATATCATTTTAAGACAATAGGTTGGAATAAAGCTATTTTGCGCGGGTATGCGATGTTCAGGGTGCTGAAATTTTGTTCCATGCACTCACTCAAGAGCCCAGCGCTTACAGTAGACACGTTGCGAGACTCGCGTCGTGTACAATGCCAAACATGAACATGGCGCACTCCTAGTGAGTAAATAGTTTTAGACTTTTTGCGCGAACCGTTGTGACGAGGGATCTTGATGAATTTTGACGATTGTCGACAATAAAAATCCTAACTCGACAACAACCCTAATGCTATGAGCGAATGTGATGCATTCAGAACGGTGCAAGTGATGATGGATTATTTAATTTTATAGGCAGATGTGGGATTTTTTTATTAGAACTACTGCATGGATTTGAAAACATATTTGATTTTTTTTTGTAAAAAAAGTATATGCTGTAGTAATGTTAATTTAGACTCACTCAGTTTAACCAGACTCAAAATGACTTGTGCCATTATTCATAGTCACGATTGAGGCGCACATGCATTGAGTATTTTTTAACGCCAATGCACTCAAAGCTAGATATTCAGCCATTAAACCTCTATTTTTAGTATTATTATTATATCATTATTATTACCACATGCTTAAATGCAACTTTCTTGTTATGCATAGAATTTGATGGCAAAACTTCAATTCCCCAACATATTTTTTTAAATATGTCTAATTATGCCACTTTATTCTGTCAAATGAAATAACAAAGGGTTTAATGGGTTGGTCGAAATTAGGGGCCAACTTGGACTTTTGAGAGGAAAAAGGGCCAACAAAAATTTAAGGAGGATCTCAATAATTTCTTGAATAATATTTGATTACCATTCCTCGTGAAATAACAATCAAATGAGTCAAAAGTACTTCAAAAACTTAAAAATAGTGCAATATAAAAAGCATTCCGTGGCCCCGTGTAAATGGACCACCAAAACCAATTTCTGATTTTTTTAAAGATAATTTCCATTACTATGTGATTCTGCTGTATTAGATTAATTGTACATTTGGTTATTTGAGGGGGCACATAAAGCTTATTAGGCAAATGGTCATCGCAATATAAAACAATGTTTTTCAGGGCACAAGTGTAGCGGGACACCATTTGGTCCCGTTTACACGGGGGAAACCACAGATCACCACGGATATTCAAAATTAAAAGGTTTTAGATACACTGTCATTAAAAACTTGCATGATTATAGCGTGAATTATGTATGCAAGCAATTGCAATGAAATTTATCATGTCAAAATTACTTTAAATTTCTCAGAACAAACCATTGGTTCCCATATAAACGTGAAAAGCGGGACACCAAAATTTTGGGTTTTGTTTTACACAGGGGAAATCACTGACTGGCATTGATTATAACATGATCGGCTAATTTCCCAAAAACAATCCGATTATTATTTATGAAAGCTTTAATGTGTTTGCTTTATGAGAAATTTTCAGGCACAATATCCATATATGTTCAAGGTTTTGATGCACATTAAAACCAAGAACAAAATGTTTCGGCTTTTTTATTCATGTCACAGGCGTGGTTGTCCCATTTACACGGAAATGACACCTTCATTTATACATAAACATTAAAATTTAATGAGTTCAATGTTTGATATTTAAATTGAAAATTAGATGCCAAAGCGTAATTTAAAAATGGAATTTATAAGTTTGAATACATATCTTCATTGTTAAATTTAAATTAACAAAAAGTCACATAGTTAAACGGTGGACACTCAAGTCTTACTGGCCCCCATAATTTACGGAAAAAACACCCGTAGGATATTAACTGCAAGGATATAATGCAAAATTAAGAATGCAAACTCATTAGAAAATCATAATGTCATTTTCACATAAATTACATTTAAGGTTATGATTATATTATTATATTATTAATTGCTTTATTTTATTAGCTGTGATTTTGCTGCAAAGTTTTATTTCAATTTTTTAGTATACTCTTTTAGAGTTGGACTGCATAAGGTTATTTTTTTTTACTGCAATGAGGAAGCATTTTTTCCTTCTAACTGGTGGGCAATCTTTTCAAAAAAAATCCATGTCCCCAATCTAATTGGTGTCTTGGTACCTTGGGTCTTTTAAAGTTTGATTCACTAACTTTTAACTTGACTTGAAAAAAAACTGTTAATTTATGTAGCTAGATTATGTGTATTTGGTATTTGACCATAGGAAACAGTTGTCCATTGGCGGAATGGTTTTGTTTGTGTGTTCCTTAACGGTCATTTCCTCTATACAGGTGCATTTTCTAAAAATAACCATTTGACGGTAATACAATTGCAGTTTTTTTTTTACTTGAGACCATCTGGGGCAAATGTATACATCATTCAAACAGATATTTTTCTATGTTTCGTAGGAAGGGCTATCAACCAACATACTGTTCACATATAAAATGGAATATGGGTGCAATGCAAGGCTGGGGCGTTTCCAAACCCAGGGGGCATTAGGCGGTGACAGAAGAACTCCATAAAATGTGTCTTTGGGTGAGAGGAGAGAGTCAATTTTCCAAAAAATAATAATTTTTTGGTAACAAATTTGCAAATTCTTTGGGTGTCAGTTAATTTTTTCCCAATATGGGGTCTTTGTGTGACATATGAGCGTATTAAAGGGGTTACCACCTAAATTAGGCTAAAGGTAATTATTTCCTGACTATAACCATATATGACCAGGTTTCTTTATGCTTTTATAGCACTGATAATAGTACACATATTTATTTTGTTGAGTCCCATCCTTATTTTATTCACACAACAAATGATATTTGGTTGGTTATATTACGCATCTTAGAGTCTTGTAACAACAAAGGCTCCAAGTCAGTACACAAATCTATTTAGGTCAGATGATAGTAATTGTTGTTACAATTATGATAATAAGTATCTCAATAGATTATTGCAGCGACCAAAAACCTCAGTACAAGCTGTTTTTTATTAGATTTTGAACAGCAACCTGACATGCGATAAAGCAGTTATGCTCTGACCATTCATTATGCCGGTTAAACTAAACTATCCCCCTAAATCACAACATGTACCCTTCATGGTGAATGGACACCCATCACCAATAATCATCAAGAAAGTATCCAAGTATTGCCATCCTAGTATATGTCCTATCATAGACTTTCTGTATTGCAAATTTTCAAAAATAACATACCATATCAGCTCTCACAATTTTATACACTGCCCACCCTTATAGAAATACTCAGGTCATTAATATTGCATGTTACAGCGGAGAAATAATTATGCATGGACTCTTCAACCCTGCCTTATTAATGAGCCATACCAATTTATTGATAGTTGTGAATAATTATTAACCAGGTAATGACACTAGTTTATGACAAATGTCGCTCACTTTCATTTGCAATAGGCAGCTGACTCACATGTGTGATGAGTTCTACCAAACACCTTCACATAATTATTGGAATGTAATTTCAGTACTATTTAGGAATTTATAGCCACTACAGCGATTTTTCAAAAATTGTAAACAAAACTGCGCCCCCTATTTTTCATCAAAATCTATTTTTTTGCCAAATTTTGTGATGGAAATTTATGGTGTATAGTAAAAACCCTGCCGTAAGTGGCTAAAGCTTAACACGCAGTTAATTGTCAAGAAATGACAATTTTTACGAAATAAAAGTCGGAAACCGACTTCAAGCCCGCTTAAAATGCTTTCAAGCTAAAACTTCACATGGACCAAAGCTCGATTTAAAAACTCAATAAGCTGAGGCTAGAAAATTGCACTAGTCCAAAAAGATTGCTGGATGAAGTCATCGTAAAAAAACTATCTATGGGCACGAAATCGTGGCTGGGCCAGAGGCTCCATAGTGGTTGATATAACTGCTCATGGAATGGAGTGCGCGGAGACCCGGTTTCGAATCCCGCCCAAGATGTGCAATCTTCTTTGGCTTCTATCCCTAGGCTAAGAAACCAAAAGGCTGTTTTGCTGTTTAGGGGCTCTTCTAATTAGTGTCTGTCTTCCACAAAGAGAGTAAAGGGGGTTGATATGATCAACACTAGCAATTTAGACACAAAATGGGCATTTTTGAGTTTGGAAAAAAATGACCCGAAGTCGATTAACCGCTTTAATCATAGCAGGGGTGGCTATTCTTCTGCTATTCGTCCCTGAGGTAGCGATGAGGTGAGGGAATAGGTTTTGTCTCTATGGCCATTGGGGGAAGAATTTGATGCTTAGGTGATAGGAATCAATGTGAAATTTTGGGGAAGAATTAGGATAAAATGTGGCAAGGAGGGGAAACAATTATGATTTTCTGGAAACTAGATACCTCTGAATCATAGATGAAACACCAATGTTGGATTGTTAAATAACAGTTTGGTTCTTGCTTGTTTGTTTTTGCTGCTTTTTGTTATTTTTATTTGTTTTGGTTTTGTGGTGGTGGTGTTGCTTTTTTTCTCTTTCTGGGAAACACTGTAGTGTGTAGCTTACCTAAAATCCACAACTCCTCTTATGCAACATTTCATGAATTGTTGTCATATATATTTGAATCCAAATTCCCTGTTTACTTTTTGGTTTAAATACATTCTGTGATTACTAAGTAGTGTAAAATAACAATCTAGGTGTAATACAATATCACATCAATATGGGTCTTTCCATGAAGGTGTGCAACATTCATATTTTTCATATGTGCGCTCACAAATTGTTTATCTTGATTAGACCAAAAACAGTTTTCCTAATGATAACGAGTTCAACTTATGGCTTTCATATGCCACCCAACTTTGTGCAAATGATTTCTAAAGTTTCTGTTCAATTTTGCTGAATTTGATGGTTTCTGGGGTTGCAATTTGGAGGGAAATATATATTGTATTCCTGGGAAGTTTGGCTATTTTTCCAGTCCTGTTGACTCTTACTGCCTGTTTTTACTGGTCAAGTAATTAGACTATAATTAGTAAACATGGTAAATAAGTTCTGGTGCTGAGGTCTGTGGTTACTGTGCTGTTAGTAAGAACAGTGTCACAGATAAACCTTTTCCACACATTGATAGTGTTTGTTTGTTTGGTCAAATTAAACTTAACCTAAGTCACCTTTTTATTTAAGAAGTCCCTCTCTTGGTTACAATCTTTTAAATATACTACGGAAGTGGGTACTGGGGCCAATGTCCAAAAAAATACAGTTTATTCACTATTTATAATATGATGGCTTATGTCCAACAACAAAGGTTTACCATAATATTGAGGTTGCAGGCTTATCAAGTACGGCCAATTAATCAACATTATTAGGTCAATTGAAGTACCATGTACCTGCAATTTTACAGGGCATTCACCTGACATTGCTTTTGACCCAAAGCAAAGACGCATTTGAAGCTTCTGAGATGAATGACGTCATAGTGTCCACTAAAGTTAGCAGTCTTCTGTGATGTAGAATTTAATAAATTCACAATTTCTTTGAAGAGAAATCCGAGAAATGTTCCTGTATTCTGCTGTTTACTTTAAATGTAGTTGAGTATCGCTAGGAAGGCATTCACCACAAATTTTGTACCACTATGTGAAAATTAGTAATCTTATTACACTGCAACTGCAACACAAAATACATTTTGTTAATTTCTCAATAAATATCATGCCTTGAGGCTGCAGTATGATTTGTTGTCAATTCTATAACAGCTAACTCAGATAGGTATGATTTTTAATCTTTTTTCAATAACCAATTATGAAAAACTGTCAAATCAACATTCTAACCATTATCGCTTGGCAAACATGCAAGAAACAGAATCAGGAAAGTATAACATTCTCTTACATTAATAATAATACACACTTACAACACGCAATGTATTTATAGCTTGTGGTATTACATCCCCAGAAGTAATACATTTGCATAAAATAGGTTTTCCTTTGAGGGAACAGGGTAGTTAATAGAGTAATTAGACCTATTTGCACTTTTAGTTTACATCAATGCTATAATTTGCAGTTCTGATTTTTAAAAACACACACTTAAAAATTTGATTCAGTTTGTTAAACAATGCCCATGCTTTATTTGCCCAGCAGAGTTTCAGAATGATGTGAATCTGTTTTCCTCTCTCTTCTTTTTCACCTGATAACGATAGCAAAGAACCGACAAAATATGATGATGCAGCGGTGCCACTTCTCATTTACAAAGCCAACTGGGATGCACACAGCAGCCCCAGAGGTTTACATCATAAAAACACTAAGGGAAAAAACCTACTGTCATTGATGGCACGCACTGTGTGTTGCTCCATCTTTCAACATCCTCCTTATTCATCCTCTCATTGATGCAACGGCAAACCTTTCACGACACCGCAAACTCCCGGCAATAGTTTTACTCGTGCAGACAAGAGACTTGACGATGGATTGTCACTAAGTCGGCCATCCCTCAGCTGCTTTTGTATCCCAGAGCTATGAGCGAGATGTTGCACGCATGTACATGTACGGATCCAGGTAGCATCTAATAACATACAACCCTAACCATGTTGAGACCTTGAGAAATTATATCAATATTCCCACACAGAAGAATCAATTTAATGCACTTACTATTCATAATAGCATGGATAGATTGTGGTAATTGTTGGGTGTAATTAAGCCATGTCTAATTTTAGCGATGGTATTGCTGGCTATCAAAAGGTTTGCTCAATTTTCACTCGAGTATACTTCTATTAGCTATCTAGAGATTTACTCTATTTTTACTATTGGACATCTATTAGCTATCAAGAGGTTTGCTCTATTTTTCCTTGTATACATCTATTAGCTATCTACAGGTTTGCCCTATTTTAACTTGTATACAGACATCTAAGGCTATCAAGTTTTGCTCTATTTTTCTGTATACACCTGTATTAGCCAGGGCGGAACAATGCCAACTTCCCCAGGAACCTAATCAAAATTTGTTTCTTCCAAGATTGCAAAATTTTCCCTCAATTCTTAATGCAAATTTCCAACCAGTAGATTGTTGGACTATTTCCCCCTCTCCTTTATACCCAAGGACCTTTTTCAGAGAAGACAACCAAAAACAAAAAAGATAAAAAAAATAAACCTATTTTTTTTAAAGAACAAGACCCATTCTTTTTGATAACTCTGGTGAGAACATACAGTTTACTTTTATTTATTAGTTTAGGGTAATGTTTTTTGGATCCCCTGTCAAAAATTGATACTGATAAGACCATGTTTTGATTAATAACTCATTAACTGAAGACTGAATGCGCCCATCAATGATTGCGTCAACATTGCCTTTGTAAAAACACTGTTAGAGTGGTACATACACTTCAGCCACGTTTTCCTTGCATTTGCGATCATCCGCCTCTAACATTTTAACTGATGAGTTTGGTTCTTTTATTCATTGGCTTCTTTCTATCACTTTGTGTGGCATTGTTTCCCTCACATTAGGAAATTTGCCGATTAATACTGCATTCAAATCATATTTTGAAATATTCTAAACACAGATTTTCTTTAGAAAAAAAAAATCTTCCTGTGGGCCTAATATTTTTTTACTATTTACAGTAGCCTAAATTCTTGCAAGAAACAAGCAACCCATTACAAATAACTCTCATTTGATGCCATAAGTTCACATTCCTTATAAGCATGTTTCTATTAAAGATCCTTCATTTGACCGGTAACAATCTCTTAACGGGAAAGAGCAAGGAAAGTGGATAACGGTCCCATTTCTATTAGCGCTGTTTACCGGTAATACTAACCTGCTTCTGTCGTCCAACCTCACATAAAACTGTGCTCGGCAAAGGTCCATACCTGAGGTCACTGCAAAGCCTTGGGGGTTGACCTTTTCAACCAAAAATAATTGTCGGGACCCTGGGAGAGTAGATTGAATGTCGACATTTTGACATTTTTAAGTCAAAATTCAGAGGCAAATGATTAGGTTAGGTTAGACGGGTAAATGTTCGTGAATGTCAGAGAAGGGTTCGAAGGGATATGGAGTTGTACAAGCGGCGAGAGCCGATATAGCCTACGTAAGATCGATAGGCACCGCCGAATCATATCCCTCATCGCTCTAGTCTACGGCCCACACGTAGGGCATATCGTCAATCGTATCAACGCGGTATTATCAATTTCCTTTCCCCTCCCGCTCCGCCTCATGCGCACTGTCGTGGAACGGAGTGTGTTTCTATTGGCCGTTTACCAGTCCGTGAAGCCGCTATTTTCCTTCCTAGAGAAGGAAAATTTTGCCGGGTTTATTTACCAGTAAATAGTGAGGAAGGTCGTTTCTATTGAGCCCATTTAATCCCTTATCCGTCTCGTTTCCGGTAAATGGTCCCCATAGAAACACACCTTTATCTATGTTTGACATACTAACTGACAGTCCTATCAATTTATTGGTAACTGATCCCAGTAATAAGTTCGTTGTTAATCCTTTGACCTTACAAATCAAACTTTTTCTTTGATTGTGCAAAATAATTTGAAAGGTGAATGACTTGATTCTTTGTAAAAGCTTTCAAACTTATTTAAGCTTTCAATATATTTTAAAAGACCCTCAGAGTCAATATGAACCTAATGTATCTATCAATAAATCTCAATATTACTATATCAATATAAAAATATCAATATATCAATAACAATACATGTAGTATGTACATCCATATGGATATGTAAGTGTCAATATATCTAATATAACAATACGTAATATCTATGGATCAATACAATTTCAATGTCAATAATCTTTCTTGTGAAACACCACAACTGCCCTACCGTTCGTCCACCGTTGGACATAGACTTCCCAACCCCAACAGTGAGCTGCTCCAACGCCGTTTACAACCTATTTAGCTGCTGTCTCAAACTCAAGAAGAAGATGAATATAACAGATCATCAAGCTTAAAGAGACAGGAAATTTCCAAAAGAAGTGCCCCCCCAATTTTTTTGAAGCCGGGTTTTTTGTATAATTGGAATGCTTGAACCAATTATTAAATCACACCTGAAGTGAATAGCCAATACGCCGTTGTTATATACGATCATTAAGATGATGATTTTGGCATTTTCTGTGTGCACGAAGACAAATCAAAGCATGCTTTTTTCTTGGAACGTTATCATAGCAGGCATAGGATCCAATAAGAGCGATTTGCAAAGGCTTCAAGCGTAGGCCTATTCATAACTGGGTGGGTGCTACTCTGATAATGCCCAAGGCAAAGAATCATGATTATGTAACAACCACTCCCTGCACAAATTACACTGGTTACCAATTGATAAGAGAATTGTTTTATATGTGCTTCTGACTGTTTTAAATGTAATCAATCAATATCTCCATGCTAATCTGTCTCTTGTTTGTCTCTCTACTGCTCTAATAGAAAGGGGGCCTTTCATTCAGCTGCCGATACCACCCTTTTGTCTGTGCCAAACACCATCAGAATGCTTGTATCTGCTGAATGCAGGACCTTCTTCTCTTGCAAGCCGCACGATATGTGATGATTTGCCCGCTCATACAGGGAGTTAGCACAGGTTGTCCAAGTTCAAGAAAGACTTAAAACAACTTTTATGTTCTCAGAATTAATAATTCTTTGTGGCTTGTATGTTATTTTGGTGTGGGTTTGTTGTTACTCTTTTCTTGCCAAGCGCTACGATCTCGATGTCGCAGCGCTATACAAGATTTTTATGTATGTATGTATGTAAGTAAAAAAATCTCCTCCTGTCCCCTTTGGATTAGTCTTTTAAAGTTTGATGTTTTTATCAGAAATCTATGCATTACACATCTTACCCAGAGTATATTCCTATCCCCTGGGAGATATGATTTCCCAAGATTAATTGAAGACAAAACCACATCAAACCTAGTCATTATTCAATCATCTAAGTTGCATTTGATGGTTGTACATCTGTCCAACTACATCAGTTTTTATCAAATGACTTCAGCCATTATTTTACTAGTGCCTGACTTAATGAAAACCGAGTTCGAAACTTATGTTTGGAATAATTGTGTCAGCAATACTGCAGCAGACTATTAACTGATTGAATAAAATTTTAAAGGTGCAGCGAGAGATTTTGAGGCACCCAAATATTTTGTCATAATATTAATTCCATATAGATTAGACACTCATAGATTTCTTTACATTGTATTGGTTACAAAAATGTCTTAAAGATAGAAAAACAGTGATTTTGATTTGCTCATATTTCAATATATAAAACAGACTGAATTTCAATATATTTTTGCTCCTATACAAAATTAGAATTTAAATTTCAAATTTTGGACAAAGAAATATTTCTCAGCTTAATCCTTTCAGATGGGGATATTTTTGATGGAAAGGTTTACATTAGGGCAAAATCAGTACTTTCATCTTGTTAGGGACAGCTGACTTGTGAAATCTTTTGTTGCAACTTGAATCACATTTGTCCCTATTATGTGTCCATCACACTATGGTTGGCTCTAATCAAAAGCACCAACAATTAAAAGTAATTCGACTATAAGAAAATAACTATTAAATTTGTTACTTCACTACTGAAAAAAAAATTATAAAAAGATATCCCTATCCCTCTGAATAAGGTAAGTTTACATCAGTTAATGTACTCACCACCACTATGTGTATTTAGATAATATGATAGTGCCATACACAATATACTATGATTTGTTTCTCCCTCAAAGAAGTTCAAGTCATAACATAAAGTGTACTGATCTCAATTGTTAGGACAAAATCAAATCAGAAGGGAAAAAATCAACACCAATGACACATAAATCTGGACTACTGCCTTTTAAATGGGACACACTCAGATTTGGGTCATTCAACCAGTTGGACAAACCATATTTTTGCTATAGCCTAAAATATAATCCAATTTTGTTTAGATCAAAATATTTTCAGACAAGTTACTTTTAATGCACTTGAATACATAATTATAAGATCTTTAACATGATACCAAACAAACGGCCATTTAACGCCTTTAGTTTTTCAGATTATTTTGTAAGGTTAATATAGGGAAGTGGACTCCAAAAAAGAGGTTAATTTGTGACAAAAACTTGTACATTAATTGCAAATTTAGACATTTTGGATCATTTTATCTTCCTTATTTTATCCTTTTTTTACAACAATACTGACCACCATTTAATGATTATTCATTCCTTTTTCATAGTTTTATCCAAATGCATAGTATGACCCTTCAAAAATGAGGTGTTCCCCGTAATAGGTGGTGTCCACTTTTAGTACAATTTTAGCTGGATCAGACAATTTTTAACTAATTTACCTAAAATCCATTAAAATTGATGTACAGTCCAATACTTTTAATGCCATTCACAACATTAAACCATTCACAGTGAAGAGCCATTAGGTTATTTTTGTTTCATAGCCTGAGGAATCTTGTGGTTATTTGGGGCGTGTTTTTGTCCACTGTTTACGTCTGCCAATTTTGAAACATTTTCTTGTGTCCATGCAAAGTATATGGATAAAAAGTGTCTAAGTGGCCCTACATCAAATGTATTTATCAACCAATAATGTGATTTTAAAAGGGATTGAATCATGTACTGCTATTTTTTTTTTTTTTATTTGTAAAGGTTATAGTTTAAAAACATGCCGTGTCCATGTTAACGTCCGAACAGCAGTTCCAAGCTTAATCGCTTACTAAACATGTAGTTTAGCTATACATTGATTATGTGTTTTTTGGTGGTAAATGAAATGAGGTTTCAGATATTAATGTTAAAAGCAGGGTTAGGTTTTGAGTACATTTGATCATTAAGCTGTAACCAAGTCCCAATGAAATCTATCAATTTATTAATGTGATACAGTAACCATTATGTTTTATGTTGGCCATTTTGGATCAAGACCCCAAATGACTACCTTTGACCTCATACCTGGGTCACCCGTGCGACTTTCTCTCGAAGATCATCATGTCCAAGTCAATGCAAATCCCTCTAAGTATGTGTTTGATAAAACGACCAACTATGGTTGCCCGGTTAAAAATTTTGCACATACATCCATCTGAACATCTATTCAATACGCTGCTCATTTCATAGTCACCCGTTTAAAATCTTTCCGCACCAGTACACAATAATACCTGTATTATCTCTGCATTATTTGCTGCAGTCAGTATCTCTCTATTTGCTGCAGGCAGCAATGCCAGAATTCAATACATAATACACAACACACAGTAATGATGTTTTCAATGTTTGCCTTCTTTGGGCTATACTTACACAACCGAAAGCTGTGCACAGAGCAACATCCGCATTATGATATCCTCGGCTCCTGTTGGAATCCCCGGCTTATTCCCGACACAGAATCACAGCACCAGACAAAACCAAGATAAGTTGAGAGTCTACATAGAAACTAATCCCCATTTAAATCACAGGAGATAGAAGTATTTGAACGGTATCACCGGTGATTTCTCTCTCCCTCGGAGGCTTTCATCGGTGGTCTTACAAGTGGCAGTAATCTCCTGGTTGATTGAAACTCCAGTTTGCGGCAAAGTTGGAAATAGTATCGGGTTTTAATGTAACTATGTTGCTTTTGGCTGTATGATTTGTTACAATCAAATGGCGATAATTATCTTGGTATGAGGCATTATTTATTACGTAACCAGAACTATGAACACTTTCCCCTTTACATATTGGAACTTTTTAAATAACACAAAGAGTTATCTCAAATATTTGGCGCTAATCATGATATAGGCCGTGTTCAAGACCCCCAGATCATGCTTGCTAGGGACCATTTTGTATTTTCTGAATTGTACTAGTTATAACATTTTAAACTAGAATGCTTGTACATTGTCAACTGACCCACGAGTAACTTAAACTTAATTAGGACATGGTCCAAAGGTTTTATTTACTAAGGTAGCCATTAACCAATCAATGCAATGGCATTGTTAAAACTGTTCATATGATTTCATTATGATCGAGATAAACAGTCATTGAACAAACCGTAAATAATTAATGCTGGCAATAACATGAGTAAATTGTCAAGGCAGGATTATCAGCGAAGCTGGATAGATTTGTTGAAAATTGGTTTAAGCACTGCATATGGGTTAAAGCAATATTGGCATATTTTTGAAGAGACGCCCCCAATTTTCAATCTTGGGGGTGTTTGCACTCTTAGTATGTTTATGTTGGTAATTGGCTAAGAAACTATAAATTGCAGAGGAAGGAAAGCGAAAATGAATAGAGGAGTGCGGCGAGTACAATAATTGCAAAGCTTCAATATTCGCTATTTGTCACAGAAAAATTGTTTTTTTTTACTTAAAAATAATTAGTCAACATTTTAACCCCAATCTATTCTGAACGACCATTTTGTTTTCTGAAACTTCCCTACAATAGGAAAATAGTGCATGATAAACATGTCTACAGTCAACCATCAGCTATACCATAGGGTTCAGGTGAAGCAAGTTGGGTCATTTTCATGATGGATAGACAGAAATTTGGCCATTTAACAGTGCTGATCTCAATTTGAATCAGGGATCCCAATCTAATTACAATCCTTTCTTTTTTCTTTTAGGAAAAATTAAAAATCGTGATCTTGGCCTGTTGGCCATGTATAGTTTACTAGACAATTAAAATCACCTGAGCAAAAATCTCATATTGTTTGAAAACTTGAGGCAATCTTTTTAAAAAATGGCATTACTCGCTTTAAGTGACAGAAACATAATGTTTGACAATTTTCCATTTTTCCCCATGTTTTTGAGATTCAATTTTTGTTTCTTTTTCCATAGACTTTGTACCGGGTGGATTGGGGCAATGTGCATTACGACAAAAAATGTGGGATTTTTTTTTTTGTTTTCTGGAGTTGTAGGATATCCTTCAATAAGAATTAAATTATAAGATTTTTAATTTTTCCCTGGATATTTTTTCAAAGATTCATGTAACCCGGGTAACTTTCTACCAGATAGCATCAAAATGTATATTTTTCCATTATGGTTAAATAATAAGAAAAATTTGGATAAATACTGTGGAAGAACCTAACTAGAACACTTAATTTAGTATCCTATCTTTTTTCTATTTGATTAATACATTCCTATATTATTAGTTATGTGATTTGCATTGCAGCAGATATGGAAAACCCATTTTGAAAAACATGTCCAATAACACAATTAAAATAACTAAACTTGAAAGTCAACATTTCAGGCCACCCACCAAGCATCAATAAAATGAACTGCTTATATTTAAATCAACTGAAATAAATTTACATGTTTTGAAAAATTTAACATGCTCATTATTTCCATTTTCAGTCAACACATGGCATAATACTGAGATAAATACCCAGTCAATACATCCAGCAGGCCTCAATACTGTGTAGTGCTCACAGAGGTCATGAAAACAAATCTCTGTCAGAAGAAATCCATGAATGCTGAATCAATATATCTCTGAATTCATCTCTTTTGACTCTCAGCATCCTCTCTCAGTGATGTTTATTGGGATAATCCAGTCCATTAGCTGCCTTTTGATCTGGAAATCATTAATCCAAACTGTGGGGATTAGTGTATTGAGGATAACACCTCGAGCATCCTGTCCAAATTAAAGGTGTTAACTTTGCAGAACAAAACATATATGGCTGACAAGTGTCAACAATTATAAATTGTTGTTATTCTGCAGGGGTGTCTATTCTAGCTTATTCCTCTAGAAAACCTTTTACCAAATCCTTCCCCAAATCCTTTCCCAACTGACCCATAAATCAACCATTTATAATTAAAAATTCAAATGAGTAGTACTTATGTACTTTTTCCATAAAAGTATTTATAGTTGGTTTATTTTGGTCTGTTTGACCAGAAAAAATTAAACAAATTTGCTGCCAAGTCACCCAAAAGAAACTAGCAGAGCATAATTAACATGGCCCAAAACTAGTTATGACCTTCAGATTTCAGGTTTATGCGGGTGCAGATGCAGAAGAGATATAATGCCTAACTTTTTCACACAGGAAAGTTAGGCATTATATATCTATCTAGCTGTACTCATGCATCTGCACCCTCATAAACCTAAAGTCTAGAGGTCGTAACTATTATTAAATGAACACCTCAACAGGTTTGAAGAGGATATGACATTGTATCAAAAGATTTGAGTAGATTAATGAGACATCACAGCTAATTATGCAAATGAGCTCATTAACTCATAAATATGCACAAAGTAGAACAGCATTAACTTATCAGGCGCTACCATGTAGTGGCGGCACCATGATATTTCGGGGAAGCATTGGAAGAGCAAGGCACAAGCTTGGGGTGGTCAAAATTCCCAAATTTGTCCCAATCACATGTTTTTTTCATTTGGTTTTCAACATTTTTGGGAGGGTGGACAGTAGGGGGATTGGTCTGACTAAGGAATTTCATTTTTGGTTCATATGCAGTTCATGAAAATCCCTGGCCTCAGGTACTAACCCAATTGATACATTTAAATCACAATATTGCAAGTTTAATTCTCCTAAACTCTTCTTTCTTGAGATAGATGTATTTTAAATTATTATTGCTTTGTCTATATCAGTTACAAATTGTTATCTCCTGCCATACATGATGGATATAAATACTAGACATGGTTTAAATCCAGCTAACATGAACACAATCACAAGCTCAGACATTGTAAAGCTCTATGTGCAATGGAAACTTGGCAGATGTTGTGGTCATTAGTAAGCTGAAGATCCTGGGCTAGCTTAAATGATCATGCATGTATAAAAGCTCCACCTTCTACCAGCTAGAAACGACACAATTTGCAACCATTTTTCATACAACATCAGCTAACACATTTCAAATACCTCGTACACTGACATTGTGATATTTTGCACTCGTTCAGTAATAACATTTTGTAATCCTGACCAACTTCTACAACACAGACCATATGCCATTTTAGTGCTCATTTCAACAACAAATGAATGCTTGAGCATGGAAAACAACTACCATTTTTCACATTACACTATACAGTTGTCAACTTGAACCGGTTTTGAAACAATGTCACACTGCCAAGACATTAAAATACAGTGGTGTGCTAAAATAGTTATGTATGCATTATGTTCTAGTTCTATGTTCTAGTATTTGACAAATCCCCTACCAACCTAGACATAAACCTATTAGTTGACGGTTGATTGCCTTTGGTATTTTAAAACCCCTTAAAATAGCTGGCAATTATTCATAGACCTAGTGTACATTTGATCACACGCACATTTGTTTACCAAAACTACCAGTGGCATTATTAAATTATTCAGCATATTCTGGAGTATAGGAACTCCAAACCTCCAGTTGTGCAGACTTCATATTAGCTCGACACACAGAGTGTATTATGCCAGCATAGTTGCGAGCCAAATACTGTTTTTACAATAGAGAAAAGTCTAATTTTAATTTGATATTATTTTAAAATTACGACTGAGGATTAGCATAAATTGAGAAGTAGGTGTTCACACTGAAATTCGGATTTTTTGAATTCGCTCTCAATTCATCTGAGTTTGCGAGAATCAAATTTATTTAAAATGACAATACTAAAATACATGATTCAATGGGAGAAAATTGATTCTCATATCTGGCTACTGCGAGAATCAATTCTGTGATTCTTGTCCAATTTGCATCCCTGCCCTCATATATCTGCAAGTTTGACTTCCGGTTCATCAAAGATTTTGCGCTATCTTCAACATGGCGGGCCATGTCCCAAGATAATGCGCTGAAGCACCACTGCCGATGCCCTGGAACAATGCTAAATCTGGGTTGCTCTTGGCGGCCGTGATTAGTTTCTGTGAAATTAGGTCTTAATATCATCAAAACTAATGGCAAAACTAGACAGAAAATGAAGACTTCTTTGGAATGACCCTGCTACGTTCACGCTCAGTTATTTACAAGAACAGTTGCGTCACTTGGTGATAAGCCGGAAATGCACGTAGACGGGTCATTTGTTACGACCTGCAGACATGAAATCGATTACGTGGTTCGTTTATACTGCAAAAAATTTGAATTCAATCAAAAGTAAGCTTTTAACTAGAATTTCTCAGTTCTCGGCTTTCGCGCTCGCTATATTCAGAGAATATAAGCTGTGGGCCGCTCCATGACCTTTGACCTTGGCACATGACCTATAACCTCATCAACATATGAGGGATCCTTTGGTACACCTATGACACGGGTTTGGTTCCAATTGAACTTCAACTTTTCAAATGAGGTCAATTTTACATGTTTAGCCTATTTTTCAACTTGACTCACATGATATTTGACCTTGGTATATGACCTTTGACCTCATCAACATATGAGGGATCCTTTGGTACACCTATGACACGGGTTTGGTTCCAATTGAACTTCAACTTTTCAAGTGAGGTCAATTTTACATTTTAGCCTAGTATTTTGAACTTGACCTCATGACCTTTGACCTTGGCACATGACCTTTGACCTCATCAACATATGAGGGATCCTTTGGTACACCTATGACACGGGTTTGGTTCCAATTGAACTTCAACTTTTCAAATGAGGTCAATTTTACATTTTAGCCTAGTTGTTGAACTGACCTAATGACCTTTGACCTTGGCACATGACCTTTGACCTCATCAACATATGAGGGATCCCATGGGTCACCTATGATTCACAAGGCTTCTATGGGAAGAAGTCCAATTTTAAATGCAGGAGGAAACCAAGTTCTCAGAGAAAACCTGCGAGGGACGGGTATGGATCGCCAAGCAAATTCACGCACAACACAGGCTCCGCAGGGGATTGAACCTGGGCCGCTTTGGTGAAAGGCGAATGGATGAGCCAGCCTCCCTATACTTGTCACAGGTACGATAGTTGCTTACATGATCTTGAGAAATGCCGTCAAGCATTGCACACATTTGTTTTCCAGATTCCCGAGGATCATTAAGCGACAAAAATCATCTGAATTTTTCAAGTTCCAGTTTCTCCGTCCAAACTTCCTTGGTTTTTATTTTGGAAGTTCCAGTTTCTCCGTCCAAACTTCCTTGGTTTTTATTTGTGGTATAAAACAGCATCCAGTAGGTCAGCACTGAGGTCAGTTGAAGCAAGGATCCCAAAAAGGCCGTCGAACAAGAGAGTAGAGGCCTACTGTATGAAATCAGTAGCTCTGATCACGGCCGTACGTGGCTCTGTGTTATTCACGCTACGTCAATATGTCATACTGCATTAATTAGGCAGGGGGTTGGTATGACATGACCTGCTCGATTTGGGCATTGGGGATTTCCAAATGGTAATTTGGGGAACTGCTATGCACATTTGCTATGGCAGTCTCTGTCTCAATTTCACTACAAGATCTCCTCTTAAACCGTAGCTCAATACATCTTAGTAATATCATAATAATTTAGGAATAAATTATTGACTTCAAAATCCGTCCAGGTTAGTGGATTAACCTCGCTGCAAAATAGAGTAATTTCCAATAACGATCATTTAGATTTAAATATTCGTGACCAGGCCTAGCCTTTAGTCAAATCTGTGTGTAACCGTCCGATATGCGTAAGACCGCCCTCTTACCGTTAAGTCTTTTATGAATTTATTTTTCTTCCTGAAAACTACTTAAAACTTTTAAGGGTTGTCTACTGATGTCTTGCAGCCCAAAAGTAAGTAACTTTGCTAAAAATGGACTCATTTAAAGAATCATAAGTTCGGCAAAATTGTTTTTACATTGGTCCGGAATTGATTTCTGCATGACTTGAGGGCCAGTAAAAAATGTCAGGTTAATAAAAGATAAGGTCACTCGAGTCATGCTTAGCAGGACTGCATAGACATGATACTGATAGAGTACTGTGTAAAACTAATATGGCCATTGGGTGACCAAAATGGGCATATTTTCACTCATAACAAAAATAACCATGTAACATCCAAACCAACCATCCTTTAGCCCTAAAATTTCACAGGGTTAATGAGAAAAATAGCAGTTTTCTTCTGATTCCAACAGGCATGTGAGTGGCCATGTTTATAAAATGCAGAAAATATTTCCTGTATATACAGGCTACAGAGCAATTCCCTATTCAGCTACTGTCAGTGAAGGTTGCCGAATATGACAGACTCATGTGGCATTTTTGCTACCACTAAACTATTAGGTAAGATGGCCTGCAACAACAAAAAATCTTGAATTTAACATTTCAAGAAAATGGAAACGTAAATAACTACATTTTACCTCAATCAGTTGCTTGCTCAACAGGATTGGTAATTCCGCTTACGATGTGAACAATCTTCCCTATTATACCGTGTGCCTTCTCTACCCAATCTTCTTCGATCAATTCACTGTAGAAGTGCCACGTAATAGGATTCGTTGCCCCAGCAATCGGTCCAAACAAATCACACGGCCTATAGAGCGGGGAATTCAAACCTTTCATTGTATAGCATGTGTCATGTGCCCTGTGATTTATTTGGACCGATTGCTGGGACAACGAATCCTATTACGTGGCACTTCTACAGCGAATTCTACGACCCATTTTGTCCGAACATCTACCATAGTGATTTAAAGTTGCCATAATAAATAGTTCTTTGTGTCACTAAACTTTATAAGTTTATTTGATCCTTCAAAAAGACTGAATGGATGCCAGATTGAAATGCAGAGTAAATTCTTTCGACGTGCATGAGATCTAGCATTGCAGAAATTGACATCATTCATACTACAGGCAGGCACGGTTCAAAACAAACACATTACACATCGCAATAGAGTGCTTTCACTAGCCTTCTTGATGAGAACGCCGAGGTAAAAGGTCACGAAAATGCCTTTCAACGTAGTTTTGATTTCTAAGAAATAAATGAAAATGGTATAAAACATGATTTTTTTTTAGGGATATTTGACACAGGCAAGGGAAAACCGCGGGAATCCGCGGAAATGCGAAAATTCTCATGCCTGTACCAAAGGTAAAATTTTGACCACTTCCAGTAAAATCTGGGGTCCCTGGGGACGAGGCTATCTATTACTTAGCTATTGGACCATGGACCTTTTTAATACCTAACTTTTACACAGATCGAATCTGTGGTAGAGGGTTAACACTCTACCACAGACGACAGGTAATTGCATTGCGTTTAAAGCGTGTTTTACTTTTGCCTTATTTACAAATTTACGTGGTCTAAAACCCTTTCAAATTCAGTTATTCATTCGTTTTATGCCCCAAATGCATGGTTTTAACATGTTCATGAAACTAATTACAAATACCAATGTTGATGTAAATCTCCATAAACGGCAACATTTTCGATGATTTTCCAAACATATTTCGTCCACCGCGATGTTGTCAACTTCATGTGTATAAATAATATCAAGTGACGTATAAGTAATGTCAACTCATTTTTCACAAGGGAGACTAATCCAGTTTTCATGATTGCACATATCCCGAAATTCATCATGTTCCGTACCAACCCACGGATAGCACTTCGCACATTACAAGTTTCGCGAGGATATTTCCAAGGCATATCGGGATACCTCCCGCAGACCAGTGAACATCGTGTAAATCAATGGCTCTAACGAAATGGCTGTTTCATCAAACTCTACGCAGAATAAAAAATAATTCTACTAAATTATTAACAATCATTTTTAAATAGAAAAAAAGGATACTAAAATATGAATGGCGTATTTAACCATTTGCAAATTTCACGGGCCTTTTCTGATGGTAACACTTCTATATTTCACCAATATGATGAAGTGTAAGTGGCGTAATGATTTCCCATAGACAGAGAGAATGTTAAAATGACCTCGGGTCATTTGTGTGAAAGCGTGTTTATCAACAAACATTCAGACTCTGTGTAGTTGAAACGAACCCGTTTCTTTCTTTTTTTTCAATTACGAGCTTCAATTTTGAAATCTTCGTGATGGTTTTGGAATGTAACCAATTGTGTCACGTTGATTGGTTAATCATACACTACTTGAAAAGGGAAAATAGTCCATCAACCAGATAAAATCAGGTTATGTAATGTTTGTATGTTAAAATGCTTAAAAGGATACAAGTCAACTCGCCCCAAGTACAAACTCGCCCCACGTAGTACAAACTCGCCCCACGTAGTACAACTCGCCCCACGTAGTACAACTCGCCCCACATAGTACAAACTCGCCCCACGTAGTACAAACTCGCCCCACGTAGTACAACTCGCCCCTAAAAGTATAAACTGGTCCCAAATATATAAAATTTCCCCAGGTACAATTTACAAACACTGAAATCACAATAATAATAAACTTCAAGGTAAATTGTTAAATTTACGTTTGCATTTTGATGGGATGAGTTTGCGCAGAGATCGAGCGAGCTAGAATTGAGCGTATGGTGAGACTGCACTGTTAAAAATTTCCGTAAATTAAGAAAACAGATTTTCCGTAAATTTACGGAAAATCTGTTTTAGAAAACAATAAAATAAAAAAACATAAAATATGTTAATTACGGAAATATTAAAAAATTTCTGGCAGCAAAGTTTCCGGACTTTTTTTTTGTTCCGTAATTTTAATTACGGGAAAATTCTGTAAAATACACATTTTTTTCCATAATATGAGACAAATTTCTGTAAAATTACTGTCAAAGTTCGGTTAATTGACAGAAATTCTGTAAAATTTACCCTTAAAAAGTCTGGAATCTGCTGCCAGAAATTTTTCATTTAGAATTGTATAACATTATAACAGAAAAATCACCTGTTTTAGCAAATCCGTGATTTGAAACTGTTTCGTCTGTGGTTTATAAAAAAAGCTAAAATGATGCAAGAGGTGATCATTAGCAACGGCAATCGCCGTATCATTGTCCTCGTTGTGTGACCATGAATGGGCCGAACACCCCTACCAGAGTATTTCCAGGAGTATTCAATATACCGTGTTGATCGATCGTACCAACTTCAATTATTGCATAGTTAGCGCAACATCTCCTTCTATTTGTTTATGTATTATACTATTAAGTTATTTCCCAGTTTATTTTCCAATATACAAATGGTTTTCCCGCGATCTAACTTGTAACTACGGACCGTATATCTTATTCTTTCCTACTCCTACCGCTGGACATTACAACATGCACAAACACATTGCCTATAAACACATATCAAACATATCATATAATAGTCTAATGATTAAAAATAAATTCCCTGTAGGCATATAGGGGTTTTACCAAGTACGACGAGTTTGTTGTATTAAACTGGGGCCAGTTTGTATATATGCGGAGTTGGTATTACCTGGGCGAGTTTGCATACGTGGGGCGAGTTAGTATTACCTGGAGCCAGTTTGTATACGTGGGGCGAGTTTGTACTTGGCGAGTTTGTACTTGGGGGCGAGTTGACTTGTGGCCAGTTGACTGGTTTCCGCTTTAAACTCAATGCAATTATATCTGTCCAGGAATTTATTTTCTCCTTTTCGCGGGGTTTTTGCCGTTGCTAACGGCGTGTGCTTTTTGGCAGTGTACGCACTCACAAACGCGCCTGTTTTGGATCGTTACACTGGCCCTGTATTGTTGATTAAATCACTGGGTTGTTCAACTTGTTGCTAGGCTGAGGCGTGAATTGCTTGCGTACGTCTTGACTTACGCGCAATTGAGAGAAATAATATCTGGAGACAGTACCTTCCGTCTGTGTCAGAGGGTTATATCCTAGACTCATCTTCTAGTCCGCCTGATATAAATATTCATTCGGCTGGGCTTACGGGTCTATTCGCTCGTGGCGAAAGAGGACCTCTCACACGAAAATCTCTATATTTATACAAATGCTGCAATACTTGTACCAACCTGTGCGATCTTCTTCTTGTATTCCTCTCACCTTTTGTATCTAAGTAAACCGGCACTGGAAGTGTAATATATTTAGCAATTTTGTGCACGCAAACTCCCGAGTCGAATGATCAAACGTTGTTGTTGTAATTCTCCAGTGTTGCTAACAAAAATTCAGTTAGGGGTGGACACCCGCGGCAGTGGTGGGGAAAATGTGTCCAATCTTTGGTTTCTATTGTGTAAAAAAAACCACAGCTCCACCGAGTCTGCCGAAGAAAATGGCGCTTTGAGCACACTATTTGATGGTCAAAAGCAGCCCAATTGGGCGTGTAAAGCAACTTAGCAACCTCAACAGCATCGGCGACAGGTGTGATCTTAGCTGAGTCTCTCCATCGTTTGACATATAACGCACGGAAGGTACGTTGTGCTGTGAGCAGCGCGATGGATTGTGTTGCAAAGAAGCTGCATAATGTGACGTCAGGCTTACATGTATCAACGATAAACAAAATGTCCGGCGTGTCTGCAATTTTGTTGTGATTTCTTACTCTCCGTCTGGAAACTTCAAGAATTTACACTAACACTGATCCAGAAATTAATTCTAAGGACTTTTTTACCCAGTGGAGAGTCCCTATATTGCACCAAAGGAGAAATTTGGAAGGTATGTCTAAATGTTGGGTAAAATGAACTTTCTAAATTTTAGAAAGTTCTCACGGAATGGCCATAGCGTTACGAAAGTGCGAGAACTAAAGCTAGTTATATTCCCACTGACACAGATGCGATCTGTGTAACTAACTTTTTTCACGTAAATTGTGGGACATGTGGAATGAGGCTGTTGATAAAAAAAGGTGTGGGTGCCCCCTCTACTTCACAGGTCAAACTCATGAGTAAGATACTACCATTGGATACCGTGATTCTGGACCACTTTCAGAATGAAGTTCATTGAGTTGAGTCATGAGCATGATGAGTTATCCGGTCAGAACCAGACCTCGAGCGCGCAGCGCGAGGTTCTGGGAAAAATTGTATTCAAAATGCTTTAGTATCTCATTACCGTACAATTCATAGGCAGCGAGAATTTTTTTTTATCGCAGTTTTATCCCATTCCCCGGGGGTATATTTGAAGCATTTAGCCCTCGAATCGGAATTCTATAAATACCTAGTACTACCTGAGTTCGATTATTACTCTAATCACAGATTTTTTACTCTTTCATGTCCTACATCCACGAATAATTTGCTTCTCAAAGCCCCTAAAATGTCTTTCTCAGTGCGGATCAACAAACTCTGACGTCACGGCTAACTACGGCTGGTTCCATTAGGTCCAATCTGCAGGACTCTCTTTTTCCCGACTGACCTCGCCACCGACCGCGGAGTGGCTAGGTCACAGGGGGTGGACACAGGGAGGACGAGGCGAGGGTCCTTCTAGATGGACTATGCTAACGGTTCAGTCGGCGGGAATTTCTAGTGCCATTCGGTTTTATGGGAAAACTTTCTTTAACCAAAAAGCAGATAAGACATAATTTGCTACTGGTGCGTGGAAAAAATTTGATCAGTTCACTGCAGCTGTAGGGATACGAAATAATGAGAAATTTAACTAACTTTCGCCAATTACATCATTGCTCACCCTCGGCTTCCCAGCCCCTCGTTTGGCGTATTTTCCGAGGTGATCAGTTTGATCATAATGATGAGTTGTTGTTTGTTTGCACTTTTACTTTTTAATAATTGCCACCACCCTAAAAAAATTCCTTTATCTTTTGTGGGTGTAAATTCAACTGGTATTTTCACTTGAAACGGAACTTTAATAATAAAAGATCCAATTAAATGATCTTCCTTCAGCTTTATACAAGCCCACAGTACAGAAGAGACATAACTCAGAATAGTCGTGAAAGTGTGAGACGGTGGTGTGTTGTGTGTATCAGCTGTGTCCACCGCACCGTCCACTTGCACCTACGCCGTTGTTACTGCCAATCATGCCCCACGCTCCCAGCAAACTTACAGAACATCACTTCCAAAATGAAGACCAGACAACAAGCCGGTGACCTAGATCCAGAGGAAACCAGCTTGTCTTCACTAAGAATGTATCCAAAATCGAACCTATTTTATTAAGTACTGTTTCCAAACAGATAATTTCCCGATTTCGGGGACAGCGAACAGCTGCCAAGAGTTTCCCCAGAAAAATCCTGAAATCATCTCCCCTAAAATCCTTGCTAAAATGTTACAGTTTTTTCTAGATATAAATTCATGACCAGGGGTGGTTGGATCTGGGACCAAAAAGCACTCATGGCGCCAGGTTGATTTCAAGCATAGAGTTATACATATAAGAAAGCTCTATGCTCAAGCATTTCAAGACGAATTTCATGGCACACTTTAGTATGATTTTTTAACTACTTTATGCTCGCTTACAAACAGAGAAAAATTATTTTAATTGTGGAACACATCCTGGGCATTAGGTCCAATAATTGTTGATTTGACCCCACACAAATTCCAACAGAAACCACTTTTGGTGTTATATACTCTGAAATAGTCCAAACTTATATTAAAAAGTCTACCAAATCAACCTAGTTGAACATGTAGAAATAAGGGGGCACCACGTTTGTAACAGGGGAAAAAATTAGAATTGTTCGAATTGATTTAAATGATGTACCAATTTTTGGGCTACTCCTAAGGTTTAAAAAAGGTATAGTTTGCCCTATCTACGCGTTATAGTTTTAGTACAATAGGCTCATACCAGTTCAAGGTCATCCTGGGGTAATTCATAGAATGGTCCATTTATGATGGACTGGTTTTTAATCTGTTAAATTTGTCCCACTAGTAAATGTAAATAGATCCTTTGTTTTACTTTCTATATAATAATTACAGAGCTATGACTAGTGATGTCCCATAGACCCTGTAACCCCCAGTCACATTTTGCGTTTCCCATATGCAACGAATCTTATATATGGTGCAAACCAGTATATTTTCGGGTTCTCCATTAGACGAACAATTTGACACCATTTTTATAACGAATCGGTTTTTGTATCTGAAAATTTACCCCCATTGTACCTTAACCAATTTTGACTCCATAACTATTGAACTACAACCTGCAATCTGGCAAAACTATACCTTATTTTTAATCTGGAAATGTAACGAACACGTTGGCATACTTTTCGACGCGTTTTGTCGATACTTTTTCATATTTTGACCCCTGTATAACCCTTACCCGTTAAACATATATGTTTCCCCTCCTTTGATTTGGTAGACTTTGATATGTTTGTTTTTAGCGGTATTCTTAATACATTCCTGTTGATTGATTCTGTTGCAATTAGTGTTGGTCTAAGGCAGCATCATTC
>JAMKCH010012591.1:0-26963 GCA_023653785.1 Ophioderma brevispina
GATTAGCGGAGCACAGGCTAGTGCGGTTTGCGCTCGAGTTCCGGGAGACACGCAAAGGAGACCGTAGGGGATACTCTCATGGTTGTTTTCTTGGCATCTCTAAAACACGGTGGTTCACATGTGCAAGAATTTCTCATTGAATGTACATCTGATTTCCATATTGTGTTAATTCAATGCTTCTGTTGTAGATGTTGTAATGTTTGTTGAACAAAGATACTTCACTTGCTTGTTTACCCAAAACAATCACCTTATAACAATAAAGAGTGTCAGGTTACCTTTGGGTTTTTGCCAAATTTATCTTTCAAAAAGATTTAAATTATATATAACAACTTTGAAAGTCCATTGCATATCCTCTTGTTTCATTGCAAATATCCCGAGAAAAATTAGAACATTATGAAAGGGATTTGTGCATATTAGAACTGTCAAGGCTTCCAGAGGGAAGCTTTCAGCTGCAGAAGAAACAACTTTTTGACTTCTTTTGAGATGCCCTCTGTGCACTAGATTGAAACATATAAGCTCTTAGCAATGCTCTGAAAAGAGTACGCTTTACTACACGGTACGGCAGGGACAGTAAGTACATAATCCCGTTTCTAAAATGAAAAAAAACCAGTGGCGTAAAATGAAGCCAGTGTTTAAAAATTCTCAAGACTGGAAAACATTGTTGAAAGGCATTGTGGGAAAAAAATGATGCGACGGTAAGCGATTGCATGTTCACTTTTCCGGTGTCTGACAAGACACTGAAGATGACCATAAAAAAACGTCCAAATTTTCTCGCTAGGTTCTTATAGGTTAAGACCCAATGACGATTACATATTCACAACAAAACACAGTAACAGACCCTCTGATTCAAAACCTCCATTGAATCCTGGTTTTCTGGTGAGATTGAGATGTAGTTTCATTTAACATTCTCTATGACAGAATGATAACGTAGTATTCAGGCAGTCTCAAAGTTAGATTAAAAGCTTCGCAGTCTGTGACACAGACTCTGACTACACCTTGGGTAAATATTCGGGCCGCCGTACTACGGGCTGGAATCCTATCGTGGGGGTAACTTATAAGGCAGCTACACCAATTTCTCTACTGCGGCAGCTCCTCTACTGCACCAGTACACAACGGGTTAGTTGCCCGACCGAAGCCGTAGCTGCAAGATAGGGCTTTGCCCAAAGTAGCCACAGGTTATTAGGTCAGACTGTCCCAATAAAAACTATACAATCAACTCAAAAATTATAAAAATATAAACTGTGCCCATTTTTGCCAGCTATTTTGACTTTATTGTTAGACATGTCCTATGTAAATCTTCCATCAAAAATTTAATGGACCCGAGCAGAGATAATGTCAGTTGAACACAAAGGATAAAATAACCACTTGGGCCAGTTTTCACCGAAGGTTGAAGAAACTAAAGGTATAGGCGTGTAGCATCATTGTGGGATTAAAAACCGTTCTCAAAAACAAAGGAATATTTGTACAGATCAGAGTGAAGTATTGACCATGCATTGAACTAATCAATATTTATTTTTAGTAAACACCAGAAATATTATATTGTGGGTGATGAAATTATGGGACTCACTCTCAGGGAGACGATTAATCATGAAATTCATGTGAAATTGGGGAATTTGACTGCTGTGATGAAACTAATGTAACAGTCAACAAGTCTGTTGAGGGACAAAGGTGTGTACAACGCTCTAATTTGGAGGGAAAAAAAAAAAAAACAAAAATTGTACCTTCCCCTATTCCCCACTGCCTCCAGGATGCCAGGGAAGGAATATGATGAAAAAAAGCAGTGTTCAACCAAGAGCAATAAAGGAGAAGAATGGTTGTGTTCAAAGGTCTCAGTTTACTTAAACAAGGGTGATTTTATGGTTCTACCTGCAGCTGAAACCTGGAGTAAAGCTGAGACAACATGTCTGTTTGGAATTGAATTTCCAATGCTACATGTAATTATTTACATTATTAAAGTTATAAATTATGTTAATATCACAAGAAGCAGCATGTTATACCTACTTTTTATTTTAATTTTCAATAAAGGAATGTCTTGAAGGTGATTTTCAAATGGTAACTTTGTTGATATCAGGACAGTCGAAACTGGCCCAACAGGTTTTTAACTGTCTCAGATAATTAGCCATAACTCCTGACCAGACCCCCAAATTAACACCAACGAAAAATCTAATGAAAGCTGGAAAAACACTCCTAAAAAGAATCGGTTAAACTCTAGTTGAGATGACCTTAAATTTCTGGCCAACAAAATAATCTTTGATGCATAGTTTTTTTTGGGGACATTCTGTAAATAGTTACGGGTGCTACAGTACCTACCCTAATGGCTACCCTGGAGTTGCCCATTAGATGGAGAGAAGGTGAGATAAGGTGTAGACAGTACTGCAGTAGACGCACACAGCTACCATGTATACATTACTACGCTGCTATTTTGGGGCGGTGTTATACACTTGGTCTCTGTTTAACATTTTTATAATTTTTGAGGACAATAATTACAAAATTTGAATCGGGCATCATCCCCAACCCTGAAGTTCCCACACGTTCAATGAAAAAATGGGGACAGCGGTCCCAATAGTCATCCGATTATGTGATCAAAGATTAAGTGTTTAGAGCCAATTTACCCATGACCAGTGACCCCTGAATGACATGTGACCTCACCTCTCTGCTACCCAACATATAAGCCCCCTCTTGTTTATAAGCCATAACAAGTATGGAACTTGATGGATGGATCACACGAATCATGTTGCCATAAGGTCTTCCGATTCATCGACGACCTAAAATGAGCAAATATATGCCAAAAAATATCTAAAACAAAATAAAACTGACCTGAGAAATTAATACTGTATGGCTGAGAGCTACTAACAAGTACACTGGGCAGGAAACAACACAACAACCAAATCGGAGCTTCGTGGGAGGAGAGCTGTGAAATTTGTTCCTTACATGGAAAATGACATAATATCAAATGAGATTTTGTGAATAAAATATTGAAGTACATCTCTGCACTCATATCTCTAAAACAGGGAAAGCTGTGCCATAATCACAAAAATTCACCTTTAAAGGTGCTGGGTTTCCGATCGTTCTTGGACCCTTCTGATTTACCCTGAAGTATTATTGATTTTTGATATCAGAATGAAAGGCCGCATTTTTCTTATTGTTGTCCTGAAATTTGAGCCCTCAAATCCATTTCAGTTCCAAAGATATAAACAAAAAAAAACAACCAATTAATGGTTAACCATCGATATTAGCACAATATTGAATAGGGCTGGGCCGTATGCGTTATTGCTTCTACCGTCACTCAAAACCGCAAGTTTGTTCCCGCGGTACTTGATGGGGAGCATATGTGCCAAGTGCCAGGCTCTCATATAAGGTAAAGAAACACAAATAGACATAAAGTGGGAACAAGCACCTTTAAGCTTAATCCAAATATTGTGATCATTATTCACATAACAGGTTATAAAACACGATTTTTAATTAGTGGTTAATTTCTCTTTTTTGTTGCCAAACATTGATGCATCTTTACCAAAAACACAGCCATATTCCCCAATGTTCAACCCTGTCATCAATAGGAAGCACTCCAAACCGTATTCTTCATCATCTCCTTCGCGTTTGCATCTTTTGCATAACCGTGGACAAGTTTCCCCGCTGTACGGCGATTTGCTCTACTTACACAACATTATCATTTCCATCAAATACAGAAAAAGTTACCCAGGCAATAGGGCCTCTGGTTTACCATGGCAAACTCAAGTAGGCAAAAAGCACTAGACTGAGCCTTCGCTAGGCCAGGCCTCGGGTTTGGGGAAACTTGAGCAGCGAGCCTCCGTCGCTTCCGCCGATTCCAGCGTTGATATATTCATAACTTTTGTATTCGAGACTGTTATTCCTGAGCATTGAGTGGTCATCCAAGACATCGTCATGGCGACAAGTACCCACGGTACCCTGGGCCTTTGCATCATCGGAGCATGCATGAGCTGTTTTGTGCTCCATGATTAATGTGGCCACTTTCAGGCTTTTTTTAAATTTCTTTTAATTTATACTACAACGATTTCGTCGCCTTAAACGTTGAGTTTAACATCTCACAGCATGACTAACGGATACTGTGAACGTTAGGTTTGAAAAATTCAGATTATTTTTTTGGCCCGTTGCTTCCATCGTGAAATTATCAGAACTATAGCCTGTTGGTAGTGTCCCTGTTAAACAAAAAATATGCAAAATTATGCAGTCAAGTGAAAATATTTAGTCTTGGCAATGTGACATATGTAGCACCATTAAGACGACAAGATGAGCCGAAAGGCGACATAGTATACGTTTACATTGTATGACAAAAAACTCGAATGCAATGACAAGCAAAATGTGTGTTAAACATAGCATTGTATGTCAAATATTGCACATAGAATTCCAGTCTTGTTGAAATACTACGCTAGTGTAATGAATATGAAAACACGTTGACCACTATTAAAAAATGTCCATACATCCATCTCTTTACCTATTTGAGTTATATCCATATGAGAAGTACTTTTTTGATCGAAGGAACGATCCTGTAAATATGCCACACATCTCCTTTCTATTAAAAAGGGGGGAATAATTTCCCTTTTTTGGTTGATTTAACTGCCTAACTTATTATCATCATCTAAGCAACTATAATGATTGGCTACTTGGAAGGTAATATCAAGTAACAAGCAAATCAGAGATACTTTTAAGAGAATTGTTTGTTTATATAGAGGAACAGAAGCACTACTTTGATTGGTTACTCTCCGGAAGGGGGGGGGGAGGGGGAGGGGAATCTTCCCCCCCCCTGTGAATTATTGATTGTCTGCACATGTTGCTATTTGGAGAAAATAACATAGGCCTATACTGTCCTAACAAACTTAAATATATGCTTTCCCCCAAAAAATATATGTACCCCGCCCCACTTTTTGGCGTTTCCCTCTACAAAAAAAAGCTGGTTACGTCACTGTTGCCAAACCTGCGATTTGGTAGTCCAATCGGGCAACCTGTGAAGCTTACTGCAACGCCCTAAATTTACCACATTTGGGTAAAAATTTTTTTGACAACCTTGACAACGGAATTCCTGCAGAATATTGGTTTCTACTTCATGTAAGAATGATCACAAATTCTAGGTTAAGATAAGAGTTAAGATTAGGGTTAGGATATGGTTTGTGATTAAGGGTTAAGGTTAAAGATTAAGGGTTAGGTTTAGGATTAGGGTTTGGTGATTAAGGGTTAAGTTTATTAAGATTAAGGTTGATTTCGGATTAGGGTTTGAGGTTAGATTAGCTTAAGGTAATATCTAGAGCTAGGGTCCAACAATTGTAAAAATGTTGTGATACTTAACATGAAATGGCAGACTGAATTTTTTAATGTTTTCACCATCTTTTACCTTTGAATTTCAAAGTGCTGCAAATTAGTCTTCACCACATGCAAAAATTACCCATTCTTTAAAGCAGGGGTTCTCAACTATTTTGGCTCGCGGGCATGGGGGCTTAACATACCCCTTCTAAACTTCATGCTCGCAGGCCAATGCACCCTCTTTTTGCTATTTTCTGTATTTTCAAACTGTTCAAGGGCCACCCACCAAAGCTTCTGGCCCGCGGCCCGCCCGCCTGTTGAGAACCCCTGCTTTAAGTGACAGGAGGAGATTTTTTTAGGATACAAATTTCTCTCAAATTGCTCTAAATCAGTTGTAGACCACCGAGAACGTTTGGAAGGTATATGAACAAACAAGTACAAAAGATAACTGCAGACCTTGTTTTGAACTTGTCTGCTATTGTAATCGTCCCCATAGAAAACAATGCTTTGAATTTCTGTTGTGCACGACAGAAAACACCAAATCAAACATCTCTACTTAAAGGATGGCGGTATCGGCTTATTCACTTCAGGTGTGATCTAATACATTGGTAAGCATTCCAATAGGCCAAAAAAAAAACGGGTTTGAAAAAATATTGGGGGTGCTTCTTTCTGGAAATGTCCTCATGTCTCTTTAACACTTCACAAACCCTGCAAAAAGAGGGTCATGCATGACAACCAGTGACCTGTACAATCAAGTAAAACTGCCTATTTTGAAGAAGCATTAACAATGAGAAAAAACAATAGCAAATTATAGTATATTTACACATCCCTTTATTCAAAGAAGATTAAAATCACCTAGTTTAACAAAGCAAATTAGCCTGTTAAGCTGCTGACAACATGGCCCTGGGAAGGTAGTACTCCGTTATCAGGACACCAGTAGCAGGCCCTCAAAGGAAAACCTGACTAATCAAGCCGTTCTTATAGGGTGGTATTCTGAAACGAAGTCCCACTCCACTATGAGCTAATTAAAAAATTCATCCCTTGGCACAGTTCAGTACCCCATTCACCTGTGTATTTAGAAAATACACCCCCTGGTTTTTTGGGTATGATATATGATACCCAGATTCCATAAAAGTTCAAGTTCATGTCAATGTATTAAAGGACCAACCCACTGACTGTGTCTTGGGGATGAGCATATTGTAACTCATAGTGACTTTAGTCCTGGATTTAAACCAGGGTTAGTCCTACATGAGTGGACCTTTTCTTCTTTCAAAATACTGTGAAAGTTAAATGTGACAGATAAGAAAATTCCTCATGAAGGACTGTTCAGGCCCATCCATAGGAAATTTTCTCACTGTTAAAGCACATTTTATTAGAATGTTGGAAGGAAAAAGGTCCCCCTTAACCCTGGTTTAAACCCAGGACTAAAGTTAGACTCCCCTTTCAGAATACCAGCCATAGTGGTTTTGAGATGGCTTCCGCGTTCAAGCTTGTTCATTTCACAAGCTGTATTGTATTGGGACATGGGCAAGTAATACCAGTATGCTAAAATCTCAAATTTGCGAAAAAAAAAATGAGGGCGCTTATGTGGAAAAAGTCTTCAAAGCCAAGTTGGATGGAAACATCATACACAGAACCTATTTAATTTATGATACATTCAGCATGATATGCTTAAAATTCATTTAAGAAGTGCTAAAAATAGATATTTCAAAAACTCCAAATGGTCATCATTTTTACTACACAAGCATGTAATTTTTTGATATATGGGAGAAAGTGAACTGATAACTGAAAAGTATTGACTCGTTTTCTCCTAAGAAAGTAAAGTAAATAGAACATGTACCCCCACCTTTCAGTCTACTAAAAAGAAACCGATCAAATAAACAGTCGGCTTCTTTTTGGGTACGACACCTTACACTTGCAAAATTACTCATCGTTCCCTGCACGAAAAGTGCCACTGCCGACCACCTTTGCCCCGAGGCAGATATGGGCTGTCTGCGGCATATCAAACAGCTGTAGCATTACGCAGAAAATAGCAGGCAGGATGCATCGGCCTGTTGTATGGGAGCCTAGTACAACGGCAGGAACAAAACAACCGGCTCTGAGGTTTTTGAAAATTAGCATGCTTTTGTCTGCAACTAAGAATGAAAGTTCTGCTTACTCCTGGCTGGCATGTAGAACACAGGTTGCCAAGGGAACTTTGAAAACTGAAAACACCAAAAATGCCAATTTTTCTTTTACTTTGTTATACATAAAACCAAACGAACAACATAAAATCTGAATAGTACTTGACATGTGACAGATGTAAGAAAGCGGAGGCAATGGGACAATATTCCACACTGAATAAGAATCGTTGCTAGCGTATTATTGTAATGTTCAATGCAACCGTTTGCCAGGTGATTGTTTATCAATTTTGCGAACATAGGCAACCCATCATCATGAGAGGGAAGAATATATACAAAAGAAAAGTTAAAAGTGCAATATTAACAGAAAGGACTACTTGAATGCTTCAAAATCACACACCTTCCCTTAACTCAAAAAAAACACTGTTTCAAGAGATGTTTTTAATTGTAATTTTTAAACATTAAATTGTGTTTTCAGCCAACTAAACCAACAACTGGTCATAAAACAGTTTGAAGTGACAGCTCTACTCATAAGATGGCATCTCAAAGAGGAATATTCCAAATATTAGTGCAAAAGGTGTCCTATTCTTTCCTTAAAAACGTGCGTGATACCACAAAACCAACACAAAACGCCCATATGAAATATAGGCTTTAATGAAACAGTACATCTTTATAATTATTGACACTCATGAATATTCATAATACTAATTCAAGCTATTTATTAGCCTGATTCCTATTACAAGTGATATTTCCCTAGAAACTAAAACCTCATCCCCAGAGGTCACAGAGAGGTGTAATCAAACAAACCACTACATGATCTATATTGGGGGGAGAAAGGGCACATATTTTCCCATGGTACTGGCAATGGGCATGTACTGGCAATGGGCATATCACCCCTCACTCTTTGGGCGGGTGATAGGTCGAGAGCCAGTACCCTCGGGAAAATAGTGTGCTCTATTTTCCTCTAACCAAGTAGTATTTGTATAATATCACTCTCTGGCATTCAAGGAAAAGGGCTTTCAATATGAATTATTCCATGAGAAATGTGCTGTCAACATGGGGCACCTAGTTCAGGCCTTTTGATATATAAATGACCCCCTCTTATAGTCACGTCACAATTCTTTTCTGAAATGGCATATACAAAGTGCGTGCTGAAGTTGCTGGGTGTAATGTAATCACGCAGACTATGCATTTCTGTACGCGGTTTTGTACAGGTTCTTTATGGCGAGAATGATGCGCAAGAAGTTTCTTGACATAGAGAAAAGGAATTATGAAGAGTATAAGGATAATATTGGGTTATATTGATGGGTGAGTTTTCTTAATTTTCAAACTATTGTTGGAAATTATTGCAATTTCACTCTTGGAGATGAAGAAATGTGCTGAAATTTGCTAAATTTTGTGGATTTAAAAGTCTGCACTGCAGGTATCTGGAGTACCATGTTCACAAAAAAAAAAAAAATGGTAAGGATGGGCCCTAATTCCAGACTCTCAGAGGCTTGTTCCTAACCAAACCCAAATTGAGAACCCCTCATTTCTGAATCGTATTTCATTGCAAGATCATTTTCCTCTGAAACTATAATATAAGGTGTTCTATGAGAGCCGATCATTGTTAATGTCATGAGGGTATACTCATGCCTTATCTGTGAGAGTAGCCAACATTGGTCTGGATTTATATCAAGGTGGTCATGTGACTAGGAGGGCTTCTACACAATGCACATGAAGAATTCATTATGGCCTTATACGCAATCTGGCAAACCAAGAGGTCTGAAAAAAAGTATCTGTATTCTTATGAACCCTAACCAGGAGACCGGGTCGTTTGCCGGCCGACGGCCCACCCAAATGCCAACAAAAGGGCAATCTATTTTTATTTTGAACGGCCCAAGATGCAACAAGAGCCAAATTTTGCGTGTCATTGATCTCGGCGTTTTTTCCCGGCACAGGAATAAGTAGAGTAACAGTCAATAAACGGCCCAGATTTGCAACGAAAAAATCGCGTCATTTTCCCGGAAGACGGCCCAGATGGCAACGAAAAACATCGCGTATTTTTCCGGAGCACGTCCAGATGCAAAAGAGGAACATCGAGCATTTTCCGGAAAGGACGTCTCAGATGCAACGAGTAACATCGTGCGAAGAATGAGAACAGGGATAATAAGAAATTAAATAAATAATGGATGCGTTATACTTCACACTGATTTGCATGAAATTTGTAGCATATAGTTCGCCCTAGTCGTGAGTGCGCTATTACGCTACATCAGAGTCGTGCGTGTTGGCGCTATTACGCAACGTCATCTCCCGGATTACGTCATGAATGCGTTTATGCATAATTTAAAAGTAGCTTATCGAAATTGGTGGCCCTATCACATCGAAATCGAAATTAATTGTTATGGGAATTTCCACAGTGTCACCCGCTGATGTGCAAAAGCATTGCGCCTTCTGCGGGCAAACCGTCCGCAAAGCAGTGATGAAAAGCATCGCGTCATTTTCCCGTATTGAGTTTTGTCCCAGGTGGCAACGAGGACCCATTTAGCGTCATTTTCCGGGGGGAAGACGGCCCAGGAGGCAAAGAGGAAAGGGGAAACATCGCGTCATTTTCCGTAAAGACGGCCCAGATGAAACGAGGAACATAGCGTATTTTCCTGGTTAGACGGCCCAGGATGCAATGAGGGCTATGAGAGTCATTTGCGCGACAAAAAATAGTTGTAGACGGCCGAGATGCAACGAGAAACATTTTCCGACCGGTACCACGTTTTTCGTTGGCTTCATGGCATCTCGCGCGTAGGGTTAAGGAGACAACAGGGAGTCTAATATCAGCCTACATGATTGGCTCAAGAGATTATAACATGATATAACCTCTGAGTAACAGTCAAAAAAGACCTTCTTAACAGAGATAGATGTAAACAGGGGGGTAGTAGTTCCATTTCTGAAAATCCAAAATGCGAACCGACGAGAGAAGGCCAAATTTTAGCCATAGCATCCGGTGAAGCTACGCGGGGGGGGAACGTATTTTGTTATGTGATTTTATTGTCAAAAGACCCTTTTCTAAAATATAAATTGCGTACTTCAAACAGGTGGTGATGCACGTTTTACGGTTTCATTGAGACTTGGGTATCAGAAATTTTCGGATTTCTTTTTTTTAGCCAAACATCCGGAAACCTGGACGATTTTACGGGGGTAGAAAAGTTAATATCTCTGCTATAAACCTGTATGCATCTTTACATATAGGGCAAACCCTCAATTGTTCCCAACTGAGTTGTTGCTTTTACTGTGTTTAACCCTCACCTAAACAGGAATAGATAGGAGCTTATCTTTAAAAATCCACAAATGTAAACAAAATGTAAAACAAAAAATAATGTGTGAAAAATACCAAATTACCTCCCCCCAAAATGGGCTGAAAATAAATTGTGTGAATTTGGCAACAAAAAAAATCTGAATCAGATGTTTAAGTAAAAAAAAAATCTGAATTCAGATTTTAATCATGAACGTATCATGCGTTGTTTAAAATGAACAAGCCTAAAAGAGTTTCTTTGCCCTTTTCTAAACATAGCCTCGATTGGTAGTTACCGCATCATAACCCTATGAGCTTTTTTCTTAAATGATTTTTACTCAGAAAAAAGAACAGCATACCAGGGACTTACTTGAGTATAAAGTGTATGATGCAAGTGCAGTGAGCATAGTGGTACAACATGTTTATCACTCAGAGCTGTGTTTTTAAATTATTTCTTATTTATGATACCCGTTTATAAATAACAAAATGGCTAGTACTTTGTAATTGTGAGCTACCATTTGGTCTCGGGGTAAAATTGTTGATATCCCATAGTGGCAATATTCTAATGAAATTTTTGTTTGTTGCCTGAGTCTGTTAACTGGTTGGTGTGCTCTCTACCTCAATCCGGGAAAAATGGTAAACAGAATGCACTCTCTTGAAAAATGTTCCCCCTCTCTCCCCTATTTCATGTTTGTGCCACCTCATGGTACTCACACCTTGTCACTCTTTCTCCAACATGGATTGATAGGGGTGGGGAAGGGTAGGGTTTTGAGAGACAAGTTTTCGACTTCATTTAAAACAGCATCAGTTCAAAAAAACTACAATTGTAAAATAGACCGGCATATTTTAACACTGAGTTATTATGTGTTCTAACAACTTTTTTTCCGGATTGTAGGTTGTTAGGGGAGTTGTCACCATCTAGTGCTGCCTATAAAGGATTGGTATAGTTGAATAAATTTGTGCATGCACGGATCTGATGTAAGTCAGACTATATAACAATGTGGTGATCTATATCCAGAGTTCGCCTGCTTTTGCAAATAGACGATTTGCACGATCCTTATAATCATCTCGTATTGTGAGCCCCATTTCCATCCGGGCACTTGGTCCCATCCTCAAGTCAGCTAAAAACATAGGTTAAGAGCATAATCAATGCTAGAAAACTTACACTACTGTGACAGTTGAGCTGTATTCGTCCGGCAGGTAACAAGAGGGCAACGGTTACCACGATCGAAATTTACCTTTCATTGTAAATTTCTTATTTTTGTTCTATATATTCTTCTACATTTCTTGTAAGATTACTTCACATGAAAAGAGGTACTTTATATTTTTTTAGTTTTTAGGCATTGTCCGTGATGCGCACGACAACATAATTTTTTGTAAACATGACTTCTGGTACAAGTTCCCTGATGGTAATGGACACAATACGAGATGCATTATGGGGATTGTGCAAATTGTCTACCCACCTTTCCCTTCACTCTCTGCAGGGAGTTGACCTCTATGACCTTTTGAATTTGGGGATGTGACCTTTAACCCTTTCATAGACTGCAAGTTTCTATGGTGTCCCTATGACTTGAGTTTGGTGGTAATTGAAAGGGTCTATACATGAGTACTTTGAAAAAATGTTATCAAATTTTAACACACAATGCATGTCACACGCGCGCCACACACACACACGTTACCCAGGGACAGACATACAGAATTGGGTATTGTGCCCTCTCTGCACTATAGCGTCGGTGACACCAAAACAAAACACAATTTTCTTACATTTAATTTTCATAAAGCGATTCCTTTTTGGGTCTCAGAATCACCTAGATGTTAGAGCTTATTCTGAATTGGTTCAACTATGACAATCAAGAAAACCAAACGCTTGAACCTGAATGTACCTTGCATCAAATTAAATCAGATGCATATGGGTTCAACTAAAAGTCTGTCCCTGACTATAGGTCCTGGCCTTTTATGGTCCTAATCTTCAATATTTACTCACTAGTAATCAACTCAGCACCTACTACCTATGTGTTTATCCTATAGGTGGTAACTTTACTGGCATGATTACAGGTCTCACTTTCCCCACTATTAGTGCCAATCCTCAGTAGGGAAGAATCTGGTTGTGTATTTAACTTAACATATCACAGTGACTGGTGACAGTGTATTATTAAAGGTTCTTGTTCAGATCATCTTTGGTACCAATCTGACTTACCCGGAAGTAGTATCAAATTTTATACCATATGAAAGGCTGTACTTTTCTCATTGTCGTCATGAAATTCCAGCTGTCAAATACATTTCTTTCCCAAGTACAAGTTTGTTTCCCACAAAACTTGGTGGTGAGTGTATGAAAGTACCAAGCTCTCTTATGAAGTTGAGAACATTATACACTTAAATCTGAACATGCACCTTTAAGGGGTTTAACTAAGGTGGTTTTGACTAAACCATTGACTGCCTTTTTTGAATGGATTTAGCAATGCAGACTTTTTTGTTTCCCACCCCTGAAAGATCCAAGGAAGGACCCTGGGGAATGAATTACATGGTTAATAGGGGCTTGTGCCCTCCTACAATTTAACAAAGTTTTGGCTGTCATAGCTTAACTAAAAAAAAGATATGACCAAATGTTGACTTTTTTGTGTATTTTTGACATTTTTTTTATGTTTCTCCACCCCCTGTCAGACCCAGTGGAAAACCCTGAGGCAATGAATTACATGTTTTGTAGGGGCTTGTGCCCCACAGCAACATACTTAAGTTTGGCTACTCTAGCTCATCTAGAAAAAATGCAGCAAGTAAACTTGTGTGATCCCCCTGGCAAGATGGCAGTATGGAACATGACCTCAGATGACCTTTGACCTTGGTCCATGACCTTTGACATCATCCACATATGAAGGAACCCCTATTGCACCTTAAGTCTGGGTTTCAATCGGACTTGAAAAACGAAAACCTAACCAAACTGGAACATACGGACATGCGCACTGTCACAAAATCCCCCTTCTGCTTTTCATACAGGGGGATAAAAACATAAGGCCAAATGTTGGCTTTTTTTGTACACTGTTGACCTTTTTTTGATCAGGACCCTGGGTGAATAAATTACATGGTTATGAAGGGCTATAGCTCAACTAGAAAACAATATGGCCAAATGTTGACCTTTTTGTACAGTGTGGACACAAAGACATTATAAATTCTTCCAGACATCGCCTTTTCACAAGACTGATTTTGTGTTGCAATCTGTCCAAAAACACTGATATAAAAACAGTAACACATTTCTACATGAGGCAGGACTTCAATGTTCCTAATGTTTTTTGTGTGAATTCGCTCATGAACAGATTAAAGGTGCAATTGGTGATTTCAGAACCTTCTGCTTTACTTATACTTCCTAGATGCCCTTGAGAAAGCTTATTCCCAACCCCGGGGGTGGGGGTGGGTTCTTAGTGGAAAATGGGGTACGGGGATGAACAGCCGAGAAGGGTATCATTTTCAGCGATTTTGGCATATTGATCAGTCCCTTTTTCTTACAAATTGGTATACGAAAGGCTTGCATTTCTGTTGCAAGTGTATTTTCCAATGGTATGAAGAATGCATGCAAACCACAAGTGTGAAAAATAGTGCTTCCAGAATGGCTCAAAATACATTTTAACAGTTAGTTTTCTCTTGAATTTGCATATCAGATTGGTCATACATGCAATACCACGGCGAATGCTTCCAAGTAAGTCGGGCAGAACGAGGTTGTGGGGATCACAAAATTGTCCCCTTTAATCATTCAAATACTTTAAAAAATACAGTGTTAGCCGAATGCCATGTCGCTGTGCAATACTGTGCTTACCTTCTGTGTGAATTTTTCGACCTTCTCATTTTTGACCTTTTCATTTTCAAAATAGATTAATTTCCAAAAATACCCAATTTAAAAAAGAAATGGGTTTTCAGAAATAATGTTTTCATGAGGTGGTCCAGACACTGAAGTCCTGTCTCATGTAGGGATGTGTTTGGATATCAGTGCTACTCTTAGTTTGCTTAACATAGGAGGTCAAAGATGCAGCCAGAACTACCCTAGAGTAGCCTCTTAATCCCAGTCTTGTCATTGGAGAGGAAAACCTGTGTTTTTCGCCATTGAATATGTTTAAAGCATTCTTATAAGGCCAATGAAAGTCAATGTTATGTTTCTCGTAACAATTTTTGCAAATCATAATGAGGCAACTCTTTCATTTTTCATTATTCATTATGCGTAATTTTGAATAAACAGCAATTTCACCAACCTTCAACGTGCTATAATAGCTAAAATATTGTGTCAAACCGCCACCATACATTTAAAAATGGTTTTGCAACTGTTCTTTGGTTTAAAATCTACTAAAATCACATTCACAAGATGTGATCACAAGAAGAAACCTTGATATTTTCTTTAAAATACAAAATAATGAACTTTTTAGAGATTTCAGCATTTCAAATGCGGGCAGAAAATCATAACGCGGGCGGGTTACGGGAAACATAACATTGACTTTCATATGCCTAACATACTGTAGCTTCCATAGGAGATTTCCTTTAAACAAGTTCAAGGGCCAAAAACACATAGGTTTATCCTGCCCAACAATGCTTTTCTCTTCCAATCCTCTACTTCTGTTCAAATCCGGGTGACAGAATCCACCATTGGTCCTTTTGAAATATATTCCTTTCAAATCATATCTCCCGTTTCATTGTTTGTACAAAAACATACTTCCTTACAAAACAACACAGTGGCATATGTCCACAGACACATAAAATACACAATTTGTTCTGGACGTCTTCTCCCACGGCATTCTTTAGTTTAGATAGCGGTATACGACACATATTGTTCATCAACAAAGTCTACTCACCCTATGTCGCTGATGGCCTCCGCGTTGTCCATCGTTATATCCACCACCTTGTCTCCCACCGCTATAGTTGCCGTCGTATCCCCTGGTCGGTGTGCTCTGGTAATCGCCCCTGTGATATCCTTCCTGTTGGTATCTAACTAGCGTGGTGAAGACTGCGAGTAACCCTCACCACACCCCTCCCCCGGACACTGCATCAGCAAGCAGAGAAACGACGGAATAAGAATAAAAGAACAAGATTCAATGCAATATATATATATAATATATACCCTCTCAGAGACTCTCGGCCCACTCCAGACTTATACTTGAAAGGAGAGAGACCGAAAAAAATGTGGAGCAACAATTTGAGAGAACGAGTAGGATAGTTGAACAACTCTCTCCATAAGTCAAGAGGAGGTACTCTAAGGTTGCTGCACATATACTTGTACTAGAAACGAAGTACCAAACCTCTCTCAAAACTTTGAGACCCACACCACCCCAGCTGGGTTTACAGCCTTTCAGTCAGACTTGCTCGTAGGCATCAAAAACCCGAGCGTTTCTCGAGAGTCGCACTTTGAGACCAGCCGAGCGCGCGTTAGGGCTCGCGAAACTAGCCGCCGTTTTTCGAGTTGGCAAGATTTGGTTTGATTGGTCCCGTGGAGTAGCTCTTACAAAACCAGACAAGAGTCCTTTGGAACAACTTGGAGGACGGTTTTGGTTAACGTTGACACTACACTGTCGTTGAATTTCCATGCCAACCTGGCAGAGTCTCGGCGGGAAAGCCCGCCAAGCCGATGAATTGGAGTGCTCCTACTGCTAGGATCCGCGAGGATGTCGGCGCATGAGCGACTGGATAAAATTTGAGCCCAAGAGAGCAAGAGCTCAATTTGAATATCGAAGTATTTTTGGTAAAAAAAAATTCAGGTGATAACAAGATATCTTGTATAAAAGGCTACTTGCCAAGTCCTTCACTTTGACATTTATATCTTATAACTGGCAGAAACAGACATCATACTTGTTAATGAATGGAAATAGTTGGGGCTTTTTTGAAATGGAAGGACTTAGACATGTACATAAAGTGTTTTAACGCCCGATATACAAGACAAGTGCTGCCCTTTAGGGAAAGGAACATATAAGTGATACTCGGATTCAAGCTAGCTATCACACTAACACATATCACCATAGTCTCCAATGTATCTATTTGTGTTATATGTATTTCTCACAACATATGCCCCATGTCCTCAGTGATACAAATCAAATCAATCAAACTTAATTTTCCATGTTACAAACAACACATCAATACGCATTTGCTAAATATACAAGACATAACAAAAAGATAAGTCGTCTGGAAGGCATAAAAACAGGCCAATAAGGTCAGAATAGAACCCCCCCCCTATGCAGTTTCACATTTAAACACTTGTCTTACCAGGGAAGGGGGGTTCCAGTGAAAATTTTCCTCCGGTGCCACAGATTTAAAAGTTTTTGTGGAAAAGCTTCCGGTGAATTGTTTTCACATCTTCCAGTCATTTTAGTAAAAAAATGAGATAGGCACCTTCATAGGGGTTGGGTATGCCATCAAAGTCGACTAATGGAGATGCAAGGGGGGGTGTTGCCACCCACGAAGTAATTGTATTTACATTTCTGACAATTTTCTTCACAGTATTGCTCTAAAACTATGTTAATATAAAACTTGTCATTTGCCATCATAGACAGCGGTACACCGACATGAATATCTGATCTTCCTACCTCCTATATTCCTACCACCCCTCTGCTCAATTTTTCCAAAATTCGGATGGAGCCCTACTTTCTACTGATCTATTATTATAAGATACAATTTTCTTTATTTCACCCACATAGCTTAATCTAAAACTAGTTGAAGTCATGTAACATTTGATTTGAGTAGCATAGTCTATGACACAAGACTATTGTCCAAAATACCACCAGTCACTGTAAGTCGTTAGTTAACTAAGTTTTAAAATCTCGGTTTTTGTCCTGCTAAACAGGGTGGCCAGATGCACCTCACACTCGCAATACTAATGAACAAAGCAAATATTCATCATAACTATCATCTAATGGAACAGAGTCAACAAAAATACATTGCTACCTATGACTGTAGAGCAGTTGAGTGTAATTACAAGTGAAGTTTTGGCTCGATAGCGGGCGAGACCCACCTAATTCCTGGAACTCTCTCGGACCACTATTCCGTGTGCTTGGCAATGGCAAGTTTAAATAAACGTAAATCTTGTTAAATACCTGAATCAATTTGGTCAAAATTTGAAGATTTCGGGTACCCAAATGAGACCCCTATCAAGACGGGAAAAAAAAGCAAACAAAACAAACATTATGGTACCCTCTGCCTTCTCGTCAGGCATCAACACTAATTCAACCAAACTCACTGCACTGAACTAAGACTAGAAAGTTCCAAATGATGCGATGACGTCATAGTACCAACGCTCACATAGGTGGCTTGCAATCAATCCTGTGCATGGGACTGGGACGCTGGAGGTCCCTGGTTTGGAATCCTGTCCAGATGTCCCAATCTTCTTTAATACCCTTATCCTTTACCCGCTTCCCTTCCTCCTGGGAGTAGGGAAGTTGACATGCTGTCTAACCATGGACTACCTACCCCCACTCTAGGCTTTCCATGTAAATTGGGAGGGTGAAATTTGGATCATAAGAAAAATTCTCTTTATGAACCTGCAGTACTTAAAAGGTGTGCAACAAAGATTTCACATATCATGTGTTTCCAAAAATTGAAAGTATCTTATTTTTGCCCTGATGTAATGCTTCCCATAAAAAATATCCCCATATGAAGGATTAAGCGCTGAGAAATATTTCTTTGGTACAAAATTGGTTAAATTTCTAAATTTGGTATAGTAGCAAATACAAATTTGCCAATGTTTTATTTGAAATATAGCATATCAAAATGCAACCCTTTTTCTTCTCTCTCTTTTAAGACATTTCTGTAGCCAAATACAATGTAAGAATCTATGTGTGTATAATCTATCTGAAATTCCTATTATGACACAATATTTGCTTGCCTCAAATCTCTTGTTGGCACCTTTAACCTACATGGCCTACTTTGATAATAATTAGGTAAATAATCACAAGTCCCTGCATTCGCAGCTGCAGACACTGTCGAATACGAGTTATGTTTATTGACCTACTTGCAGTGAACTGACTCCACCAACCTAGTGATTTAATGCATATTGGCAATTCTTCTGTAGACTTGCAGATGACAACCTTTTTCATTTCACAGTCGGTCATATTAAACATTTGAAGTGGCCCTACAAATATGAAGTATAATTTTATGATAGACGACTCATATTACGGCATCTATTTACGTTGGTTGCATTAAAACAAATTGGTTCAAACACCCCTCCTGGTCACTCTTTGCTTTCCAGGATCATGGCTTTTCTTTTAATCTTCAGATTTTTCTGATTTTTTTTAATGCCTTTAGTAATTTTTACACTTGTAAAATGGTAGTGGGTAGTGTGTGTGTGGGGGGGGGGAGGAGGAGGGGTGATGGGCTATCCCTAAGAACCCAAATAGAAAAATACATCGCGGTTATCCCGATCGATAGGGTCACTGCTTGCCAGGGTTTGTGAATGATAGGCCTCAATGACTTTGATTGTGGAATATGTGGCATTTGAACTAAAAAAAATGAGGGTTTGCGTGTACTTTGTAAGTCCATAAACAAAGTTTGGTTCCATTGAACTTCAAACTTTTCACTTGAAGTCAATTTTAATTTTCAGCCTTCTTACAACTTGACCTCCATGACCTTGACCTTGGTATGTGACCTTTGTTTGACCTTTGTATGTGACCTTGACTCATCAACAAATGATGGATCTCATGTGCACCTATGGACTCAAGTTTGGTTTAAATGCCCATCACAGTATGCAGATTATTACAGGCAAAATGTAACCCTTTTCACAAAAAAGACAACGCAATACACACCTAAACAGACTACAACAACATGGACAAGTGAACCATTATGTGTCTGCCGCTTAAGGCAGGGGTGACACAAAAATGACCTCCACATTTCTCAAAATCCTCAGCTGTTTTGGTGCTATGCTTTCAGTGAGAGAAGAAAACGTATTATGAAAAATGCACCTTGCCGGGGTCTAACCCCAACTTTAAGCAATTTTTTAAAAATTGTGTTCAAATCTTGTGGAAGTGATTTCAGTTAAGGGTCCATTTCATTTTATGTCTGAATCATTTTTCATGCCATTGTGTCCCTTTAAATGTTTCTCCCTTAGGGCAGGGTTTTTGATTCTTCAATATGGTATGTTTTTTTTAAATTTATATTGTCATTTGTATTTTAAAGGGGGCTCTTTAAAATGAGATTCTCTTTGTGTTTCATTGCAATGGAATAATAATAATAATAACAAGCAATTAGATACTTCTACAAAGAACACAGCGCCTTACAGAAAAACGGACAAATTAAGACAGAGCAAACAAAGCCAAACTTTACATACGGCAGCAGCCTTAATCAGCGCCGGTTTACTCCAACGTACGAAACACACACATGTATGTTTTACAGAAATAAAGGTATGATTTTGGGAAACGTTACTCTCTTTACGACAAATTGAACCCAAGGACGAATTACCATTATTTTAAGTGGAAGAACGAGGCCGGGGCCCGAGTTCTCCACGCAAAAATAATGGTTGTCACCGGGCTTCATTCGTGTTAAAGAGTTAACGAGAGTACTTGTTCCCCAAATCATACCTTTATTCATCATTTTAAAAAGCTTTAGGCCTAGGGTCACCTTTAACCCAATTCCGCGAGTTGCTTTTGCTCTTTCTTTTCTTCTTCTTTAAATTACAACAAGAAAGACTGCCTACCCAATGAAAAACAATCGAACCCCCCGCCTGAACGCAACGATCATACGCAACCAGACGCACCGTTGGCAGGCTGCGCGCGCAAAAGTAGCAAAACGCGGGATGACGCGGGCGCTTCAACCTAAAATAACTTCCATACGCAGCACGTACAATGTACTACCTGGGTTCAATTTTAACGCATTGAACCCGGGCATCACAGCCAATGAAATTGCTACATTTTTCACAGCTGTTTAAGTAATTATTGTATTTGTTTGTATGCGATAAATAAATACAAAGTAAGAAATCGATTGAGTGTCTAACCTATATGAATCACTAGATATGACACAATGTATGGAGACCTTGAAATCTCTTGGTGTACCTTAAGCTGGGGGAATCTTTCTTTTAAATAAGAGAACAGAGATGGATACTTCAATCAGGTAGCTCAGTTCTGCCTTTAATTATTGTATTGGTGTAATTCTTAACTCCCCATTTCTACATCGTAGTCTATAATGTGTTGGCTAATCTGCTACGTCAGGATAGAGTAACATTAAAATCAATTGCCCTAATAACACATTTCATTGGGATAGTAGCCACATCAACTCTATGCATATGGACTACCAAAACATATCAGTTATTAACCAGAAAGCTTACCCACAAAATTACGCATACCCACTCAACCCAGTGCACTCGTCTGACTACAAATGTATGCGTATCACGTAATGTTTTCATATGCGTCGTCTACGGATACCATCTCTGAATAAACCTCACGACTGAAATCAAAATACCGTCTTGGTGTAACCCAATCGGATGATGCCATTGTGCACAACAGCAGAAGTTGTGATTTATAAGAAAGGAAGAAGTAGAAGGGGGAAAAAGAGATGATTTGTAATTTCAAGTTTCTCATCTCTGCACTTACTCCATTTTTGAAGTACGTTTGAGGATGGTGAATTATCTCGGTTTTCGTATAGGCTTACCCACGGGCCAACTAGCTTGTATTGTGGTTGTGTATGATCATTTTTTGGTCAGCAAATACTGGACTTTTGACTTTTTGGTTATTGTAACATTATAAGGATCTTCTGTAAAGTCTGTAGTGATTGGGGATGTGGGCGGTCCGAGAGATAGAATATGAGCTTATTGTCTAATGTAAGGAAGTGCCAAACACTTAAAGTGACAGGAGATTTTTTGAAGATACAACTTTCTCTCATTTTGCACTTGATCGGGGTAAAACACCTAACTGAAAAGTTTTGAAGGTTCTACTTGTACAACAAACTAAAAAAGCAAGCCAAACATATGATTTAAACTTGCCTCTATTGTAATGGTCCCCATAGAACAAACATGCTTTTATTTTTGTTTTTGTGCAACCACAGAAAAACTACAAATTTACATCAAGATGGTTGTAATAGGTTATCACTTCAGGTGTGATCTGAATATATTGATAGGCATGAAAAAATAAAGGGGATTATTGAGAAATTATTTATAAATGCACGTGTTTTGCAACTCCAAAGATAATACTTTTCTGAGATCACTGAAATCTTGACTTGATAAATAAGGGGAAAAAAAAAAAAATTTTTTGGTTGGTAAAATCGAATGGTGGGCATTTATCAAGGAATGGCATTTGGAAAGAGATGGTAACAGAAGTTTGGTACATGGGGAGGGGGAGGAGGAAGGAGGAGGGAGGAGGAGGATGGAAGGAGCGAGAGAAAAGAAGACCAAACCTGAGCCAGACAGGCACACAGATGAAAAATAGGTATAGGTTGTGTCATCTTAAGTGAAGGGAGTCACCTTACGACTTTATGTTGCACACCCATGAATCGCGCGCGCTATGCTTGGAATCAGTGCATGATACGCACGCAAAAAAAGGCGGCACGATCGAAGACGCTAGTGGGAATGGCAATACGCATAATGACGTCACCTCCAAACTTTTAGTGAGACAACGTATAGACAGGCAGATAGATCACACAGGGATGTCACATATGACTTTAATGAATGCATAATTGAGACAAACAGCATGGTAACCAAAAATTGGAAAAAGTACGGATGGTGTTGTTGATCACATTTCTTTGTTTTTCATGTATACAGAAAAAATACAAAATTGATTTTTTAGTTTTTGCGATTTTTTTTTTTATAACCATAAAAAAAATCTCCTAAGTTACCCTGAATGACCTTGACCTCATGTGTTACACCACATATAAAACCCCTGTTCACTGGGAATATTTGAGGCATACCAAGTATGACTTGATAAATGACGGCACTAAAAAGCATACAATATAAGTTGAGAAAGTGTGAACCAGAGGTGTATACTAGAGCAACAAATAATGACCCTAGGTGACACCTGAATGACCTTAACCTCATCTGTTATCCACCTCGATTTATAAGCATACCAAGTATGAACTGGATCCATCACAGCACTAAAAAGCTAGACAATATTTTAATCAAAAGTTTATGTCAAAAGTTTGACATATGGACAGACACACACACACGGACGGACACATATGAATCATGCTGCCATAAGGTCTTTCCGATTACATCGGACGACCTAACGACCTACAAAAACCACCAATCTTATAAAACATAATCAATTACTTGAGAAAAAAAATGAATGGTGTAGTTTTTCGCAAAATTGCCCCATTTTGGTCCATTTCCTATACTGCCGAAATATAATCCTGTACAAAATCTATGAAAATTTGAAAACGCATGCCATTAAGGGAAATATCTCCAAAATGTCCACCTCGGAAAAAAAATTAAAATGTGCATGTATGTTTCTTCACTCATTGCCAACATTTCATGACAATGTCAACAAGATCTGGGCATGAAGTCTTATTGAGGATCAACCTAAGTCATACAAGTGGGGACGGCCCGATTTAATTATATAAAGTTTTGGCGCTGATATTTCACTATGTTTTTGAAATGGGAGTTCAAAATGTCATTTTGTAAGCCCCATTGAATACTATGATCATGTATACTCCCATTGAATACTGTGTAAAGATAATATTGGTCAACCAAAATGGGGCCCATTTTCGCTCATAACATCCAAAACCAAACATCTTTTAGCCCCGACATATCACAAGGTAAATGAGTAAAATAGTTGCTTTCCCTAGACAACCAAATACACCAAAATTTTGACCACTTCCAGTAAAATCTTGTGTCCTTGGGGATGATGCTATTAATGATTGGGCCATGGACCTTTAAATCCATGACCTAAGCTAGGCTTTTGGACTCATTTGAATGCATCTTTGCCCTACTGATTCAAAATATGGTCATAAGCAGGGACAGCAGCCCATATTGGTCGTCCGATTATGTGCGTCAAAGAATGACTTGATACATCATGCCACTTAATTAAGCTGAACAAATTTTAACCAAAGTGTATACCATATGCACAAGATATAATGACCCTAAGTGACCCCTTAATGATGACATTTGACCTCATCTTGCCTCCATATATAAGCATACCAAGTATGAGCTTGATCCTTCATTGCACTAAAAATCTAGGCAACATTTGTAACCAAAAGTGATACTAAAAATTTGACACAGTGGGCAGACACACACACACATACACCCTGACTGACACACAAATCATGCTGCCATAAGGTCTTTCCTTCGGACGACCTTAAAATTGCAAGAATTTTGTAATTTTTATGAAGAAACAAATGAAATAATTTTGAACTCAATGCAAACACAGTCGGTTGCTGAGCTCTAAGGTTATCTTTCCATCATAGTTGCATCATTATTATGCATAGCACCGCCGACACAAATGACAATAATGATCATTATTTATCGACCTACATAACTCACTCACTCAATCCCCTCCAATTTAGTATGTGAAACACTCCACTCGCCTACTTCACATGTCCAAACGACGATGAAAGTAGACAAAAATATTTGGTTGAGCTTCGAGAATGTACATATAATTGAATATGCTTCGGCAAATGTAACACGACCTGGCCATGTGCATTGTCTTACATATACATGGATGCATTATTTACAGCGCATAGAAGCTGTGTTTTTGATTTTTAAGGTCCTTCTTTGAGGTTTTAATTAACTAGTGTTTGTTGGATTAAATAATGAAGCGTACCAGTTGGAAAATTTAACAGGTTTTTGGAGTGTTAGTTAATGGGGCTTGAGTAGTGTCAATTTCAGCATGGATTTGGGTCTCTATTAGTTTTGCAATAAAAAGAACCCCACCTATGGTATAATTGTGAGCTTATGGGTGCACAAAATGTTTTGCGTGTGTTTATGTGGTTAAAGCAGAAGAATTAGTAATTTTCTTCATGATACTCCTTGGTGCATTCAAATGTCTACTTTTCTAAAGTTTTCTATTCAATTTCAACCCCACAAACTACAGTTTTGAGTAGGTGAGCTCACTTTCATGTAAGCATCACAAAATTTCTGTAATCCTAATCCTAACACCTGGACCATTCCCCTAACCCTAGACCCTTACCCTAACCCCAGACCATCCGCTCTATCCAGCGGCTGCAGCCGAGCATGCTGTTTACCATGTAGTGCCAAATGTCCCTGTCCGTCATTAAATTGTAATGTCAAATGGATCCTGCTGGATGTCTCGAGCAATCACTTAAATGTACTTAATGGGGTTGATGACTCCTATTTGGGCATGTTAACCTGAGCTCCAATATGTGATGTCCGACACTACTCGATCATTCGTACGAAGACGGTGACCAGCAATTCGTGCTCAGTGCTGGGTGACAGAGGATGAAATTGGGGGGACATCTCCATTACATCTGCACCATGGCACCAGGACATGTTATGTATTCACATGAAGAGCCTGGTGTAGGTGTCCATCCAGTCTATCCCTGTAGTTCTTTCTTCATGTGTACATGGTCTCATATTCATTAGCAGGATACTCTCTACCCAGGCCTAGAGGAGGTCACCGGGTTAAATGAAGAACCAATTGCCATCACCCCTACCCCATCAGGTTTCGAAGGAAGGTCTTCCTGAGAGGTAGCTTGTTACCGCTGGAAGAACTAAAAGAAGATCTACATACAAGGGCGGCGGCTCGGAGAGCTAATGGCATCCATCCAGCATATTGACGTCATGAAGAGACTCGTCAATTAATCTTTTGGTGCCCAGAAATCCAGCAGTTTTGCTGTAAGTCCAGCAGTATTGCTGTAATGTGAGGTGAATCCGGTAACCCCCTGTTACAGAACAAACTGCAAACCGGAATCTAAAACTTTGTTTTTTTACGCTGCTGTTTCTGCTTGCTACCAACCAACCACTACCTACTACAGTTCCCAACCCTTCCCTAACCCTAGACCATTACCCTAACCCAGGGTAGCGCTAGGTTTTTAAAAAACAAGGGGTCCATGGACCCCTTAGCTCCCTTGAATTCCAAAATTTGGGGGTCCGGAATGAATTTGGGGTCCAGAGTGGTTGCGGTCCACTTGGACATACTTGGATTAAGCGCATAACACATTGGATTTTGTCACTATGGGGGCCGGCATTGCACCTCCAGTTTATGGTTCCCAGGTTAGTACCACCTAATCTTTCAGCTATATTTACCTACCTGTCCTAAAGTTGAAAAATTGTTCCAAAAGTAGTCTATAAGATAAACTAAGTTTCAATGATATTTTTAACAACACTTTTTTTAAACAAAATTGTTGTTTGTTACCTCACTGATGTTTCCTTTAACTAATGTACATGTGAATGATTTATTCTGTAATAATTTCGAAAAGAATGACCACATTCAACTCAATGTTTCACTTCTCATTCATTTTCATGTGAACTTCTTTTTTATTGGCTCAACAAAGTTAATTTATATCGGTAAAATGCTCAGTCAGTGTACTCTTTCCCGTTGCAAATCAACAAGACTTTGCAGAATCGCGACTTGTCTACGTCGTAGTACACCAGGTAGGGAAATTCTACCGCCCATTTCGGTATAGACGGGAGCCATCATCACATCCTTCGACATGTAATTTATTTTCCGTTAAGGCTGTCGAATTCAAGGTGGTGGCACAATACTAAATTCTTCCCCCCCATTTCTTCCATGGACTTCATACTAGTTCTCGCTTGCCCTTTAGGCCACTGTCCATGGCATTATCAACTGTCAGTGTCGCCTAATTCGCTGTGGGGTTTCATCACATGATTTCATCACCCTCTAATCTCTCCGCCATTTTAAATCTTGTCACAATTCCCGTTTTTTTGTAATTCCCATCACAATGCAGGTTAAGTGAGCTTTTGATGTCACGTTGTAGAGCTCATGTACCGGGAGAGAACGCTCGGGAATTCGAGAAGCCGTCGAACCGGCGATACACATGCGCATCTGCAATATGCACACGTCATCATCAGCTCACTTTATATTGTATTGTGGGTATGCAGGGTGGGTATGAAAATTGTGAAATGGTCCTCACATAGCGGGAATTTTTGTGTGCTAGTACTTATGGTTACTTCTACACGTATCAGCCCCATTTACAACTGATCTTGTAATAACTGCATGTTGTTATCGAGACGAATTTACTGGCTCGGCGTTCAATCTTACATTTTTTTTCTGATCATTAATCCACAAATTACGAACGCATCTTATGAAACAGCCGTTTGTTATTTGATGTAAACATTCGATTTTTTTGTGCGTCCATAAGACGGACGCAATATCTCGTCTATTTTTTCTATTTTGTGCGTCCGAAATAAAATATAGGCGTCCTGGACGCAGAAACGCAACTTAGCG